>BQNB010141865.1:0-17210 GCA_026074375.1 Tanacetum coccineum | reverse complement strand
CAAAGATACAGATGCATACCGATTCAAGATGGATAAGAAAAAGTGCCATATTAACACTAAAGTTTTTCGTGAAATTCTCTAGATTTTTCTGATTCTCCCTAACCAAGATTTTGTTGAACCACCATCTGAAGATGAAATGGTTCCATTTATCCAGGAACTTGGTTACTCTTGAATATGTAAAATGAATTTTTACTTATTGTCAATATTTTGTGAACTTATTTACATGCCATATGGATGCTACTATGATGTTAAAAGGGATGTATAAGTATGTTAGCATGTTAGTTTAAGGGGAACATGTTTAAGTGCAAATTAGGGTTTCTAAAAATCAACTTATGAGTTACAAGTAAAAATGGTAAAATAACATGTTAATCTTGTTATCTTGGACTCACATGAACAAAACATGACCTAATGGACCTAATATATGTAAGACATAAGATATTAAGGGTTCTAATGGGTTTGTAACAAAGTGGTAAAGCTAAAAAGTCCTAAAAACAAGTTTTAAACACATTTTGGAAAATAATATCTTAGGGGCTGTTTGTAATTCGAAATTTACATATATGTTTTATGATTTTATAAAATACTACATGTCACAAGGATCGAGGGGTCATAAAGAACTCGAAAAACCGATTAATAACGAAGAAGATACGCCATTTACAAGTTTACGATAGTTAATACTTTTATAAAACAATTTTTATAAAAAGTACTATTCATTACAGAAACTTATACTTTATAAACATCAATAATATGATAAAACTTTCAATTACGAGAACGTGTTCGAAAGAATCGCTAAAAACGGAGCTATAACGAATAAGATACGACAAAAACGGGTTTTACGTTAATTAAAAGTATAAAAATGATTATATAGCTGTTATGAACAGTAAAAACACTATTCATCACAGAATCTCAAAAACCTAAGAATGTGATTTTATGATCACTCGTCTTAATACAAAAGCGTGGGCGTAAGAAACGCGAGAAACGGGCTTAAAACGACAAAGTTATGTCATTTTTACTAAAGGCGTGATTATAAACATTTTTACTTTATAATCACGATTTCACTTAAACAAATAGATGGTGATATAGCTATATAGAATATTACGTGGTTATCAAAGTGCTATAATACTAGGGAGTTTCATAAAAAGGCGATTAAACCATTTAACGATTATACGGAGATAAATACATGGTATTTAATTATCAAATACAATTTGAACATAATTTCACAAACGCAACTAGATGGTGATGTAGCTATATAGAAATATATATGTGTTATAGTTACCAAAGTGCTATAATACTAGGGAGTTTCATAATGAGGCCTCTTCGGATGGCGTATCGACGAGTTGTTGGATTTACGATTTAAAGTGTCCTAACTCCTCGTACGTCATGTCATGACCTCTTTAATTATGATAGCCCGAACGATAGTACGATATAACAACTATAAGATTATATTCAATGTTATTAATTAAAGTACTTGGTACTTATACGACCCATATTTACTTAGGTTGCTTTCGGATATTTCCGTGATACATTTTCTGCCATTTACCTGATTATTTCGTCACTTCACTCCTAAGGTGAGATTCATAGCCTCGCTTTTACTTATTTACATGCTTTATAAACCCGCGAGGGGGATACATGCTTGTTACAAACTCTTTTACATACTCGTTTATCTTATAAACAATGTGATTACTTTTCAAGGACTTAGTGAGTTCATAGTCTCGCATTTCAATCTTTTCAATGTTTTATAAACCCGCGAGGGGAATACATGCTCTTTTACAAACTCATATATTTTACTACAGTACAATTACCTTTCAATACTTTGTGAGTTCATAGCCCCTTCTCCATCTACTTGTTTTACAAACTCTACGGGGTGATATTACATTGCTTGTTTTACAAATTGGACACAAGTGTTTTCAAAATTGTATGCTATCTAATCTAGCCTGAATAATATTGTCTAAGTACCACTATTGCCAATTAAGATTCCCTACATATCATGAACCGTCAATTGCTATTGTAGTGAGCGCGAGTGTTGTGGATAGATCTATCGGGACTGACAATCCCCCACCTGGATAATTTCCTTGTCAGCAAGTTTTGACCATAGGTGCATTAACTGCGAATACTTTTAGGATTGTTGGCAAGGCATCCTATACATTTTGGGGCACAACTAGTTTAAGGCTTCGGGTCATGAGCTTAGTGCAATAATACAAAGTGTTGGACATGATGAATGTGTTTCTCTTGTCTACCTTACCTATTTTGGACTATGGAATACGTACATAGTCTGCTATTACTTGTTTTGGACTTCGGAATACGTACTTAGTCCACCATTTACTTCGATCTTGTGGTCCACTACTAAACATTACTTGATTTACTGAATCACTACTTGGATTTCGGAAATAACACTTTGAAATACTGTAACGCTACTTTTCTTACAAAGACATTTCTTAAATTATTTCAACACTGCTTTTACTTAAACCTATGAATTTGTACCAACGTTTATGTTTGACCATTTTGCATGTTTTTCTCATGGGGGGGGTTTATTATTTGCTAGGATAGTGGAGCATTGGAGCATCGAGTCGTCGCGGATATATTTTGAACGCTTAATAACTTTGAGTACCACTGAAATAAACATTTTTTACAATGTTTCTAATACATTTATAAATGTGATCCATTTAGAACACTGATTTTAATATATCAAATGTGAAAAATATTCTAAACGTCTCTTTTGAGGTCGTTTTCCGTGACTTGTGTTTTGTGCCCTGAAGTAGCACCCCAATGTTACCATTCCGCTGCGTTGTCCTGATTTTTGGGGGGGTGTTACAGATGGTATCAAATCTGAAAGTCATAGAGAACTAGTCGTTTTCAAAACCTATCCATGTACCATGTTTTTCCAACATATAGAGTCTCTCCTTGGTTTTAATCCGATATTCCGTGCGTAAAGCGCTATGCTCCCAAGTAACTATAATGGCTCTCATTTTGCATCCATACTACTATTAGTGATAATGAGTATTAATACTAGACTATGATTTTCCGTTCTCTTACATCTATCATTATAACGTCTTACAATTTACACTTATATCGGTCTGTTATATAAAATATTGATCACTCCTATATTTTCTCGCGTACTTCCTGATTTCTCTTTACTCCTTGGGCGTCAATACTGTATTATATATGGATGACTATACTTATGGGTTAATTCTTCCTTGATCTCTTACGATTAACTTCGTATCATATTAAGCGACTAATTTACTATATTCCTTGTTATGATATCGGAAAATACAGCATATTTTGTAAAATTCCACTAGTTACTTTTACCATTCGAACTCTGAGTTGGAATACTCTTCTTATGCTTTTGAATCACATATGTTGTTTTGTAACCCATCGTTTTGAAGCCTTCTAGTTGATGGGAGTACGACAATTAACTTGTCACCTCATACGTGTCACCTTAGAGCACCTACCTTTAGAACATGACTTTTTACGTTTATTTTGTTGATTGAATAATTCTTTACGTTCATTCTTTTTGACTACTTCTGCGTTTGTTCGGATATTCTTTATACTTGTTATGACCTATCGCTTTACAAACAATCTCGATGTCAACCTATAGACCATTTGTTGTCACCCTAGTGTGCTACTTCACGTTTACCTTACTGACTATTTCAATTTCATATAAAACTATTTGATACTTTCTACATCACAAACCTATTTTGACGAAAATGATCATTACATCATTGACCTCAAATATACATAGCCTTAATCACCTATGTATATTTGGTGCATAGACTGATCACCTATGCATTCAGGAAAGAACCAGGTCATCAGAGTAATCACCTTAAAAAAAAACCTACAACCTCTCATCAACAAACAATTTCGATGAAATATCCACATCTTTCTCCGAACCCGTACCTTCGTCAAGTGTCGCAACTTGAGCCTTGAGGACAAGGCTCATTTAACGGGGAAGGACTGTAACATTCCGTATTTTCAGGTCATTTTCGACGTCATCTATTTTACGAGTTTCGTGATGAGTGTCGACATTTAAAACATTTTAATTTGTCGATAATAAATATTTCGTATTTATTATAAAAATTTTTGAAAAGATTGGTTGCACTTTATTTTTTTTGACCGTTCCGCGAGTCGACATTTTGACCGCAGAGAGCGTTTCGTTAATTCGTTTCGAGCATCGTAAAAATTGTACGACATGTCTCGCTATTATTCTTATGATCATAAAATATCATTTTATGAACCGGTGTCATCTTTGTTCCTCAACCTTGGTCATAAGCTCGCAAGTTTAATTACAAGATATTTATAAGATATTTTTAGATATTTATTAAGATATTTATTAGATTATTATCTAAAATATCTTTAGAAATTTCCTTTATACTTAACCCTATTAACTTAACTAGAGTATCTTCTAACCTAGTTAAGGCCCTATATAAAACGGCCTTAATAGTAAGGAAAAACATACAAAACACATTCATAAGGTTTAAAATACAAAAATCTCCTCCATTTCTCCTCTATAAAATACATTGCCACGGCTCAAGAACAACCCCATTTACAAAATCCATATAAATTTTTCTACCACTTATACAAGCATACACACATCACTCCTAAGATATACTAAAGTGTTTACAAGCTGTTAACCAGTTGCAAGTTTTTGGAGCAAAGATTGGAAGATTTAATGGTTTCGAAACATAATCTAGGTTTCCATTGGTGCAAAGCATGTGTTTTTGATCTAACCAAGGGGTTTGGATTTGTTGAATCACATACCTTACATATCATCAAGGGTAACTAAGACTCTTTATGTATTCATACTTATGATTTTATGTGTTCATATGTTTTATTTAGCTAAATCACCATTTAGGGTTCTTTATTTGATTAAAAGTGAGATTAGAACACTTGTTATCTTGAAATCTTGGACAAAACATGACCTAAGACCTAATATATGTAAGACATAAGATAATTAAGGGGTTCTAAATAGGGTTTTTGTAACAAAGTGGTAAAAGCTAAAAAGTCTAAAAATCGTAGTTTTTAAAACACATATGAGAAAAATATCTTAAGGGGCTGTTTTGTAATTTCCAAAATTTAACATATATGTCTATGATTTTATAAAATACTACATGTCACAAGGATCGAGGGGTCATAAAGAACTCGAAAACCGATTAATAACGAAGAAGATACGCTATTTACAAGTTTACGATAGTTAATACTTTTATAAAACAATTTTTATAAAAAGTACTATTCATCACAGAAACTTATACTTTATAAACATCAATAATATGATAAAACTTTCAATTACAAGAACGTGCTCGAAAGAATCACTAAAATCGGAGTTAAAACGAATAAGTTATGACGATTATACGATTAAGCTAATTAAATTTATATAAATTATTACTATTCATGAATAGTAAAAGTACTATTCATCAGCAGATTTTAACTTTTAAAAATACGATTATTTTGATAATCTATCAAATACAAAGAAAGGCTGAACGGAAGGAAACGACACATTTAACGGGTTTAAAACGAAAAGTTACACACTAATTTCTAAGCTTGTGCACTATTTCCTGAGGTGAATAATGTTGGGTTTCGTTTAATAAACTTTTTTTTGCAAAACTTAATGAGAATCATTTAATAAATTATATTTATAATTAGTTTAGACTTTATAAATATTATTTTACAAAGGCGATTAAACCATTTAACGATTATACGGAGATAAATACATGGTATTTAATTATCAAATACAATTTGAACATAATTTCACAAACGCAACTAGATGGTGATGTAGCTATATAGAAATATATATGTGTTATAGTTACCAAAGTGCTATATTATTAGGGAGTTTCATAATGAGGCCTCTTCGGATGGCGTATCGACGAGTTGTTGGATTTACGATTTAAAGTGTCCTAACTCCTCGTACGTCATGTCATGACCTCTTTAATTATGATAGCCCGAACGATAGTACAAATTATAGAAAACTATATAATTATATTCAATGTTATTAATTAAAGTACTTTACTTGGTACTTATACGACCCATATTACTATTAGTTGCTTTTCGGATATTTCCGTGATAACATTTTCTCCCCATTTTACCTTAATATTTCATTCACTTTACTCCTAATGTGAGATTCCTAGCCTCGCTTTTACTTATTTTACAAATGCCTATTATAAACCGCGAGGGGGATACATGCTTGTTACAAACTCTTTTACATACTCGTTTATCTTATAAACAATGTGATTACTTTTCAAGGACTTAGTGAGTTCATAGTCTCGCATTTCAATGTGTTATAAACCCGCGAGGGGAACACATGCTCTTTTACAAACTCATATATTTTACTACAGTACAATTACCTTTCAATACTTTGTGAGTTCATAGCCCCCATTTCTATCTCCTTGTTTTATAAACTCTACGGGGTGAATTACATTGCTTATTTTACTATCGGACACAAGTGTTTTGTTTTAAACTGTATGCTATCCAGATTACTGCCTGAATATTATTGCCTAAGTTACCACTATTGCCAATTAAGTCCCTACTATATCATGAACCGTCAATTGCTATTGTAGTGAGCGCGAGTGTTGTGGATAGATCTATCGGGACTGACAATCCCCACCTGGAATTTCTGGTCACAAGTTGACCATGGTGCATTTAACATTGAGAATACTTTTAGGTTGTTGGCAAGCATCCTATACATTTGGGGCACAAACTAGTTAAGGCTTCGGGGTCATGAGCTTAGTGCAATAATACAAAGTGTTGGACATGTAATAGTTGTTTCTCTTGTCTACCTTACCTATTTTGGACTATGGAATACGTACATAGTCTGCTATTACTTGTTTTGGACTTCGGAATACGTACTTAGTCCACCATTTACTTCGATCTTGTGGTCCACTACTAAACATTACTTGATTTACTGAATCACTACTTGGATTTCGGAAATAACACTTTGAAATACTGTAACGCTACTTTTCTTACAAAGACATTTCTTAAATTATTTCAACACTTCTTTTACTTAAACCTATGAATTCACCAACTTTATGTTGACCGTTTTTGCATGTTTTTCTCAGGTTATTATTTGCTAGTGGAGCATTGGGAGCATTCGAGTCGCGCGGATATATTTTTGAACGCTTAATAACTTGAGTACCACTAAATAAACATTTTTACAATGTTTTCTAATACATTATAAATGGGATCCTTTGTAAACTCTGATTTTAATATATCAAATGTGAAAAATATTCTAAACGTCTCTTTTGAGGTCGTTTTCCGTGACTTGTGTTTTGTGCCCTGAAGTAGCACCCCAATGTTACCATTCCGCTGCGTTGTCCTGATTTTTGGGGGGTGTTACAGGACCCGCAGGAGGCGGTCCCTGATTATTATGAGGAATGCTCATAACTTCTTTGAAGTCGAAAAGAGATGACGGTTCACCAAAATTTCTTCGTCGAATAAAACTCTCGGGGTCTCTAAGCGGAGAAAATATATTAGAAGTAGTAGAGCGAGTGCTCATGCACTAAAAACAAAATAAGATAAAATAAGATAGAACGAAAATATTTTTGTAACCGATAAATACGGAACAAGTGTACGGTAACTCCTCTAAAAACGCACAAAAAGCGAGGAGCGGGTAACGCGAAGCATTTTAAAAAAACCTTCTCCTTTTGGCCAGAAGTTTCGTTGATCGCCCCCTCCTTAAACTCGTCTTAAATTTTGTTAATCTGAAGTGAGCCGTTTTCACAAGTGACACAACGGTTATTTTTGAGTTTTTCAAAAAAAATTATACCTTAATAAAATACATTGAAACAACGTAATTTTTGTATTTTTATGTTTTTTTATAAAGAACATAAAAAATTATAACAATAACTTCTGGGAAGGATCATTAAGGCCACTACTTCGAATAACTTCGCGAAAATCCGTACACTCTCACCCGCAAAGAGCGTCGCCTAAAAATTTAAATTCGATGACAAATAGTCTATATAATAATAAAATATATATCCTAAATATCTCAAATTAAATTATGGGTATATAAGAGTATCACCGGATTGAAAGTAAAATTTGCTGAGGACAAACAATATTTTATCTCCCGGATGTCGTATCCCGACAAGAGTTGAATTTGAAGTCCGCAAAGGTATTTTGTTTGATGCTCGAATATCAAATATTTTGAATTTTGATTCTATTTCTAATAATGAAATGCAAAAAAAATAAAAAAATAAAGACAAGCTAACAAATTAAGCAATTAAAGAAGTAAACGTAAAAACGATAACGAGAATTAAAAACGCGACTAATTAAGCAAATAACACAAATTAAATCCTAAAAATGCAAAATGCTAAATTTTAAACTTAAATGTATTAAAATAATTTTTAAAAAAAAAGCAATTATATTTTATTTTGTAACTTTTTTTATATTTTAAACAATTTAAAAACACTTTTAATATCTAGAAAATTAATAAAAATTACTAAACTATTTTATAAAAATTTAAGAAAAATTCTAAAAATGCTTAATACTATTCCTAAGGTTTTTAAAGAAAAACGAGACAATAAGCTCTTTCCAATAAGCAGCTATAAATCAAATAAGTTGTAAAAGCTTAAACTAAAAATGCATATATGTATTAATTAGTGTAAGAGACTTATGAAAAAGTCCCAAGGGCGCAACGGTAAGGGTGTTGGTGTGGTGAGGGGGAGGTCACAGGTTCGAAACCTGTGACTTCCTTTTTAATGAAAACATTTTCTTATTTAAATTTCTTTTAAAAAAGCTAAACTATAAGCTTAAATGAACAACTTTAATAAAAAGCTTTTTGACAAAACTGAAAAATAAGCTAGAAAAAATTTATTTGAAAAAGACAGAAATGGCTTTTAAGCTTTTTAACACTAAGCTAAAACTGTTTTGACTTCTAGACTAAATTAGCAACTAGGAAAGAGCAAATAAGCTAAAATAGACCAAGACCTAAACCTAATAAGCAATAAAACCTAGAAATAAGCAGAAACCAATAAGCTAAAAAGCATAAAAAAAACAAAAAGACAGATTGCTAAAAAAACTTAAGAGGACTTTAAAAGATTTTAACAAACTTTAAGCTAGATTTAAGATTAATTAAGCTGAAATAAAAATCTAACAAACCTAAAACAGATTAAGTCTAACATTCAAAGAACACAAATAAGCTGAATTTAAGATTATAAGCTTAATAAATAAACTAGAAAAAGGATCATGAAGATGCCAGACTACTGCTAGTATTTTTGGCTTTTTGGACATTTAAGACAGATTTTAAACTTAAAACTAAGACTCAATAAGCACAATTTAAGAATTCAAAGTTAAAACAGATCTAAATCTTGACTCAATAAGCTAAAATAAATTAAACTTGAGCTAATTAAACAACTAATTAAACTCAAAACCCAAAATAAGACAGATTGCATTCATGACAGATTTTAACTTTCTATGCTAAACAACCTCTTGCAACTAAACTTTAAAACTCTAAAATGACTTTTGACACACTAAAAACTCAAATCAGACTTACTTTAGACTATAATAAGCTAAGAATAATCAAAATAAAACAAAGATTAAACCTAATTATGACCACAAATGACTTGCATAAACTTTTTTTTATAACAGACACTAGATTAGTTTTTCATAACTGTTTTAGATCTTAAACTTCCAAAAGACTATCCCAAAAACAGATAACTCAAAACTGATTTAAAATGATGAATGTGAGACCACTAAAACCACATTTTAAGCATCCATTCTTAAACATTAAGCAAATAAGCAGATTTGAATACTCCTTACTTGACAGTTTTAAACATTTGACAATTTAAACTAGAAAACTTAACAAAACCTAATTTGAGCTTATGAAAACTACTAATTAAACCTATTTTGAACTTATGAAATTCATCTAAGAGCTGAAAATAAACTACACTTGCTTTTACCAGGTTTTAATGCCTTATCCCAAACACCCCTTTAAACTATTAAACTTTCACTTAAAAGCTAAAACAGACTTATTTAAGCTTTGAATTTTGAAAACAGATTGAGAACTATGAAAATAAAGGGCAAATAAGCATTAACCTTACAGAAATAAGCACTAATTGATAAGCTAATCTAAAAAGCTATTATGACTTAAAATAAAACAAATTTTATTAAAGCTTAACGCTAGCTAATCTAAACTACTCCCTTGACACATTTAGCATTCATTAGTTAGAATAAGCACAAATAAGCAGTAAAAAGCAAGCAATAAATAGTATTATAAGCTAAACAAGAAATAAGCTAAAAAGAGAAAATGAAAGAGTACCTTGATCCTAGCTCAAACAAGGATCACAAATGCTCAAAGGAGCTTATCTACAAGCTCCAGCTTGTTAGAAACAAGCTGGTAGTGTCCATAAGCCCATCCCAATCTGGCTTATCATCCAAAACATAAGCTAAGGTAATTTTGAGTGATTTTGAAGTGGATGCTTATTCAGTTTAAGGTTTAGGTGAGCCAAACTGAGTAAGCAGTAGCTTAAATAGTTAAGACAACTTAATGTGCTTATTAGCTTATTATTATTCAGGCTTAAACCATAATTGCATTTAAGTAAAGACAGAATTTAAGGTGAAATTTAAATGAAACCGACTTTTATTAATCTTAAAAGAGGATTACAATCTGCTTGAAAAGAGAAATTACATTAAAAAGAAAACAATAAGCTAAGATTATTGATTGTAGTTTTACATACATATAAAATATACTATAAAATAATATTCCACAAGAGCAATTAAGAAAATTCCCTAAGGAAAATTCACTCTCAAAAATATATAATATAATATATAATACGTATATTAAACCGGGCAAATATGATCACCCGGGTCGTTTCCCCAACGACTAGTGAAATTGAAACCTTGTTTAAGCTTAGATTATGATTTGAATAAGTGATTTGATGATTTGATAATTTAAAGCAACAATTAAAATGGATAATTAAAAATAATCAAACAATTAAACTAATTCGAAAAGCAAATAAAACGCAACACTTAAGCAAATAAACTAAATTTAACTCCTAAAAATGTAAACTAAATTTCTAAACCTAAGATAGGACAAAAGAAAATTTTAGGAAAAAGAAAAACATTTTTTTTGATTATTTTTGAATTTATTATGAATTAAAAACTAATTTAATCTAATTAAATCTAAAAAATAGCAAATTAAGTACTAAAAATTTGGAAAAATGATTTTTAAACTTAGAAAAGTCTAAAATAACATAAAAACTCAGAAAACTATTTTTAACTATTTTTAAAATTAAAATCCTATTTTTAAAATTAAAAATAAAAGCTCAAAAATGAAAATTAAGATCTAAAAAGTGTAAAAATGATTTTACTGAATGTAAACCTAAAGCTATTTTTTATAAAACTAAAAACTATTTTTTTGTATTTTTCTGAAACTTTTTTCTATTTTTTATGTATTTTTTAAGATTTTTACTTTCGAAAAATGATAATAATTAATCTGCTTAATGGAAAATTACCAAAAATTCAGGGAAAATCAAGAAGGATACAAAGAAGCTAGGAAAATTAAAACCAATGACTCAGCTTAATTAATAAGCACGAAATAAGCCCTACTATGCTACGGCTTATAAATGAAAAGGGAACTTAAAACGTGTACAAGTATTTGATGGAAGGAAACAATGATGGATGAGCTATTGTAGCAAACTGGTTAAGGCATATGGTATATAAGTGTGAGGTCGTGGGTTCGAGGGTGGTTAACCCCTTTTTGCACTTTTTTTTATTTTTGCTTTTTATGAAAAACTGAATACTAGGGCTTATAGAGGACAAAAAATTAAGCTATTTTAATAAAAGAGACCTAAGCTGAAACTAACTAATAAGCTCAAAAATAGCTTATCAAAGCTGTTGTATCAGTAAGTGAACTTTAAAGCTCACTTTTACTTATCCACTTGCAATAAGCTCAAATTAAGCTCAATTTTAAAAACAAAAGAAGTTTTGGAAAGCTTGTGATGTGCTTAATCTATTTATGAAGAGAAAATTGAGCTAGAAACACATTAATCTTATTGAAATTGGCGATGAAAAATGCTAAACTCAGCATAAAGCACAAATGACTCAAAATTAGCTTAAGCTCAAAAAGCTTAATAAGCCCAATCAGGAGCCAATCTTTTGGAAACTAAATAAACAACTTATTAACTACTTATTTAAGCTAGAAAAACAATTACCATAAGCTAAAAATCAAAATTTAAGAAACTACTATACTAACCTACTGTTTTTGAGTTTTTCAGGTTTTTTAGTGACTTTTAAAAGCAAATGTACTAAGGTAAATAAGCTAGCAATTGAAAGATAAGTCCTAATCTGAATTAAGCTATATCTACTCTATACCCTACTTGAACCTTAGAAGCTAAAACCTATGATTGCTAACTTAAAATTTATTCAAAAGAGGGACAACAAGAACTGATTAGTTCCTGCTGATGCAATTTGCACAAACACAAACCAAGTAGTGCAGGTTTCCTTAAGGGTAAACCTGCACTTAGACACTCTTAGTGAGTGTATATAATCACAATGCAAACACTAACAAAAGCTCAAAGAGCTAAGATCAATTTTAAGCTATAAAACTCAAACTACTAAGTACCCTGGTGCTAAATCACAAATTTTAACTCCTAATTTGATCAAATCTCACATCTAACCTTTGAAAACTCATTTTTAACTAATCTCTAATGAATTAACAACTGTCTCAAGTAAAAAACCAAGACTCACTTTGACTATTTGAGGTCAAAGTGAGTTATGCCAAACACTCCTTTACCTATTAACAGTTTTTGAAAAAAACTTAGGAAATGAAATCTATTGGACAATTTATCACTACCAGATATTTAATAGTTAACAATAAGCATAATCAACATGAATTAATAACTGAATCTAGCTAAAACTTAAAATCCACAAGTTATACTACTATTTTTGGTGTTTTTATGTTTTTATGACTGAATTTAAGAAAACAAATTACTATCACTAAAAAGCTAAGAAAACAGATTCAAGTTTATGACTAATGAGACTAATAAGCACAATCAAACAAAGAATTAAGCACTAAGAAAAGCAGATAAGCAAAATGAGCATAGAAGCATATAGACTATTAAGCAAATTTTAAGCAAATCTAAACTATGAATTAAAGAACAAAAGTAATGAAAACTAACCCTTAGCTTCAGCTAAACAGAAGCTTACACACAATTAAGCTGCTACAAGCTCTCCTAGCTTATAAATAAGCTAGGAGTTAAGTCCTTCTTTGACCCTTCCATAATTGGTCAAACTTCCAAAAAGCTCAATAATCCACAAGTTAAAGGTAAATATAGGTTAAGCTGATTTAAGGTTTAGATATGATTAATTCTGAATTAAATAAGCTCTATTTCAGCTTATAGACTGAAAGAGCTTAATATGAGCTTATTAGCTTATTTAGACAATTTTGGCTATTTTAGAGAACTTATGAATTAAGAGAAAAGAGAGTTTATAACTAAATTAAACTAAATTTCATTAATAAAAACTGAATTACATTCCTTAAAAAGAAATTACAACCGATTTTAAAATTACATTAAAAAAACTATGCTAGGCTAAAAACTAGAAAAGGAAAAAGATTATGAACCCCATGTGTGTGTGATGAGGGTGCTATTTATAGCACCATAGTGAAGCTTCTAGGCCTCCTGAATCCATCTCCTAGCCTTTAATCTGTACCCTTGATTCTTCTAATCATTGCCAAATGATTTTGAGCCGTTTGATCATTTTGTGTGTTTTTGAGGATCGCCAACGTGTCATTCCAATGGGGAGTCATTGTGCTAGATGTGTGAGTAGAAATAGTGCAAAACCCACGTCCCTTGTGTGCTTCTCCATTGTTTACGCGTGCTTTTGCTTGAGTGACCAATGATTACCTCTTGATTTGACTGATTTAACCCTTCCATTGTTCTTGTGAGCTTATGAATTGACTTCCGTACCCCTTAATTTTCATTAGCCCTTTGATTTACTCTGGCTAGTGAATTTGGGGAAGAAAGGTGAATAGTAACACCTTGGCGCCCAATTTTATAACTGAAAAGAGTAATTCAGTTTAAACTTTGGAGTTATGACACTTCTAGCCCTTGTCTTTCTTATCTCTCTTTTTAGTTTAAAACGAGTTTTTAGAAAATACAAGACTAGTCCTTGTGGTATATAAAAAGAGTGAATGGGCTAGGGTTTTGGGCTTATGGATCCGGGTGAGGCCCATTTAGGCTTAGGGACCATATATGGACTTTTCTGAAAGTTGAGGGGCTTAAATGGAATATTTTGGGTCTTGTTGACTTTTGTTGACCATGATTTGACCACTTTGACTGAGGGTTTGACTTTTCCTGGCTTTGCTTCCGGCTTTTGTTCACTCTTCCGTTCTCGTGTCCGTGCTTGCTTGTTTTTGATGGTTTTCTTGTGATTTCTGATATATCCGTACCTGCATACACAAAACACAAATACAAGCATATTTTTGCCATTTTTGGTCTGTTTTGGGTTTATTTGGGCTATTTTAAGCATAAATGGATATGTGTATTTAACACTTATCAAAATTCCCCAAACTAAACGATTGCGTGTCCTCACGCAATATCACATGCCTTATAACCAAATACCTCGAAACTTCCCCAAACTAAACCTTTGAAAAGTAGCAAAGATTTTTGTTGAGAGAGCTAAGAGATCACAAGTTATAAAACACCCGATTTCCCATTTTCAAAGATTTTTTTTTTGGTTTTTTCTTGATAATTAACTACCTAACTACAGTTTATTTGTGTTGACATAATGTATTGTTTTCATTACCTCATATGGTAAACTTTAAGGACAAAGAATAAAAAAGCACAATTAAGTTTCTAAAAGATAACTTCATCATCCCCGATTTTTCACTTTTCCCATGCTAAGCTTAAAAATAAGATCACCGTTAAGTACGAGCTAAGATGCTAAGACTACTTATAATTACAACTTGTGAGTTCCTCTTCCCGACATAAATCATATCTTTAGGTGTGTGTGTTCAAATTAATTTAAACCATTAAATCCACATATTTAGATAGATGAAATCCGACCCAAGCTTTACACATGGGCCTTTGTGGGCTAAATGTTATCACTTAAGCAAGATCCACATCTCAAAGCAAACAAAAACCTCCTAGCTAAGACATCGTTGGTTCACTTGTCCCATGAATGACTTTCTTCTCTAGCAATCCCACCGTCATCGGGTAAAGTGCTAAGGCTTTTGACACCCCATCCGAAGAATACTAATCGAAACGACATGAACTTCCGATGAAAAGCCTTGTAGACTTTTGCAAACCTTAGTTTAAAAGAATACCTAGGTTTTTTTAGAAAATGAAACTTTTACTATTTATTTTCTAACCATTGCCAACATTATGATTCTATTTACATTATTAGGCTAGGAATTGGTATCACTTTTCTTTCGACGACACATCGGTCACGCCTCCGACAAGAGCTCGTGTACTTATTATGATACCATCCCTAAATATACACCCTCCACCCTTTTTTTCGATGTCACATCGGGAGCGAACCGACAAATTGCCCATATACTTTATACATGCGAGTTTGTATATTAATTATTAACACTAAGGATTTATAACTTGCATCCTTTTTATTCACCAACTACATTTTTATAGATTTTTTTAATTAATTAATTTAACACATTATTTTTGCAAATAGAAAAATATTTCGTTTTAGAAACCCAAGTAAAACTGGGAACAAAAATTCTTATTTACCAATGATGTTTGACTTCATCATCGATAAAGCTTTTTCTCTGAATATGTTGATTAGACTTTTAAGAGTAAAACTCTAATTTGTAAAAATTAAAGAGAACACGTATAATTAATCATTTTAAGAACTCCGGGGAAGAAAAACCACAAGTTATTCTTATAAGCCTTTAAGTTTTCCAAATAAACTTTGTTTAGCATCCTAACTCGTAATCAACACTATCATCTCTTATTCTTTGCAATTTAAAATCTCTAATAAAGAAATTCGCAAATACTTAGCCTATATAAAATCCAACTCGGCATATTTAAAATCTACTTGAGATTAGCACAAGTTTTCATTTACTAATGATTTCAAGTCTAGCATGTTTAAAGTCTACATGAGACTAGCACAAACTATCATCATTAATTGTTAAGGGAGAAAGCTAGAACTCTACACGTACGATCGGGTCAAAAATTACTTCTTATTCTTACCAACGGAAAACCTACATTCGTGTCTTAACACTTATTATTATTATTATTATTTTTTACAAATAAGATCTTAAAATTTTAAATTTTTTGCTATTTTTGTGGGAAAACGGGTACGTGAGAACAAAACAATAAGCAGGTAATATCAAATCGATAGATTCCCTTCCCCAAACTAAAACGAAACATTGTCCTCAATGTTTAAAGTCGGGTCTCTACGTAAATCTAAGCCGTTTATGAATTATGCAAAGATAAACGTGAATCGATAAGATGAAAGGATATCGGATCTCCCCAAACTAATTTCACACAAAGGATGAGAAGCTCGAGTAGAACGGGACAAATCAACCGGACACGAGAGGCTTCAAAGAATTTGTTGGTTCGATCCTACAAAAATCACAACAAACAAGCAACAAACATCGAGAAATCGGAAAGAGTACAAGCCTCTCTCAACACAACACATTAGATAATAGAAAATAGAGAGAAAATAGAAAGGATAAGCATGGGGTGAACTCCCACGAAGCGGCTTGTTTTTGGTCACCGAGTCGCAAGCTCGACTCGATCCCTGAATTTAGTTGTCCTTAGGGAAAGTTTGGAGATCCGGGATAACCAATGGTGGTGTATCCCCTCCATAGTAGTGCTTCAAACGATGACAATTGACTTTGAAATTCGAACCGTCGGCATGAGACAACTTGGCAGTGCCATAAGGATAAACTTCGGTAATAGTGAAAGGACCGGACCATCGGGACTTGAGCTTTCCGGAGAAAATCTTTAATCGGGAGTTGAAAAGCAAGACTTGATCACCAACATTGAAGATTCGGTTCTTTATCTTGGAATCGTGTAGTTTCTTTGTCTTCTCCTTGTAGATTAGCGAATTCTCATAAGCTTGATCACGAAGCTCGCTAAGTTCATTGAGTTGAAGCTTTCGATGATCACCCACGGTCTTGAGATCGAAGTTGGCATGCTTAAGAGCCCAATATGCCTTGTGTTCTAGTTCAACGGGTAAGTGACATGCTTTTTGGTATGTGCTTAAATACACATACCTTTTACCTTTAAAAACAAGCTAAAATAACCAAAAACGGACTTAAAATGCCA
>BQNB010141864.1:0-14791 GCA_026074375.1 Tanacetum coccineum | reverse complement strand
TTTGCCCTTGTTTAGAGCAAAAGGCTTGGTAAGTTCTCAAGTTTCATTTTCATGCCATTTTATGCACTTGCTTATTTTTTGCTTATTATTGCTTATTTCTGCCTTATTAATGCTTATTTGTTCTTACTTATGTTTATTTGATCAAGTTTTATGCAAGTCATGTTTTGTTTTTGCTTATTTTCAAGTCTTTGCTAAAAATTTGCTTTAAATCCATCTCTAATAGCATAATCTGTTTTGGTGTTGTTCTTGCTTATTTTATGGATTAGAGTTGCTTATTAGGTTCATATTTAGACGTCCAATATCTGGTATTAAGGGTTCCTGAACTAATTTTGTGATTTAGAAGCTTAATTCGGTTTAAAAGTTACTTAAGGGGTAAAATTATTAATTTTGTACTAAGTATAGTTCCTGCTGTTAGACATGTATGGTTCCTGCTGGTAGCATTGTTCCTGCTGCTAGTAGTAGCATTGTTCTTCCTGCTGTTAGACATGAATAGTTCCTGCTGGTAGAGTTACTTTATGGTTCCTGCTGTTAGCATTGTTCCTGCTGCTAGTAGTAGCATAGTTCCTCCGTTTTTTTAATCTAGTTTTTTTTAACCAAAAACTTCGTTATTTGTCATTTAGAATCTATTTTAGCTTTTAAATATGTTCTAGGTTTAATTTGCAAAATTTAGTTTTTTTTTACTCTCGTTTTTCGTGCCCGTTTTAGGTTTAAGTTATTTAGCTTTCGTTTTTAGGTTTTATTTAATCGTTTTTGTATATTTAATTGGTAGAAATAGAAAACCCATCATAACCTTGTCACATTCAAACACCAATCATCAATCCGTCATTCGATTTTCCATTCAAGCCTCGTTGGGACATAACGACCCGGGAACACCCTATACTGCTTCCGGTTTTCTTGCTCTCGCGTGATTTCGTCCCTTGTTGTATTTATATCATACATAGATAGGTTTTAAGGGGTGAGCTCGCGCGGGCCAGTTGCTAAGTCCTTATCGTTGTAAATACTGTTTTGGGACGATTGGTATTCATGGTAGTATTTATTTTGTGGAAGAATGGGGAAGAAAAGTTAAGTTAATACCCCCACATGTTTGTCAAATAGTCTCCATGTTATGTTGATCCAACTCAATTTGGGTCATAGACTAGTTTATATATCGAGTATGTAAACATTCAAGTGTAGGGGTGTATCTATAAACCCCAAGTGATGTATTATGTTATTAAAAAACAGAAAAAAGAGAAAATAGAAAAGAAAAAGAAAGAGTTTGATGTAAAGTTGTGCAGATTTGTACATCTTGTCCGAGTGGTAGAGTCTTCGGCTTAGCAACCAAACCAGCGTGCATTCTTATAAGATAATTAACTCACCATTTCATCAAAATTCACCCAAAAAGTCACTCCCCAAATATTTCCCATCCGTTTTCGTTTCCATGTTATCATATTACACCTACACCCCTACAACCTTTAAATACCTCTTTGATAGTAACTATTAGCACTTACGTTAGCGGTGGAGGTTGGATCCTTTATCAAGCCTATGGTAATTTGTATGCTATGACAAGTAATCAGTGTTATATTTTGCATTTCCATATTGTCATAATTAATTATACACCGAGAGAGAGAGAGAGAGAGAGAGAGAGAGAGAGAGAGAGAGAGAGAGAGAGAGAGAGAGAGAGAGAGAGAGAGAGAGAGAGAGAGAGAGAGAGAGAGAGGGAGGGTTTTGATTTATGGGCTTTGAGATAGTGTTAGAGATGTTTCGAGAGAGGTTTTATATGATTTCACCGTGCGAGAAAGTATGGGAGGGGAGAAGATGTTTAGGAAAGACGATTGACTGAGAACCGGATGAGAGATCGCTATGTCGTCGGAGGTTTAATGATTGAACGCGTTAGAGGAGATAAAGATGTTCGATTCGAGAGAGAGATGTGAAATATAGAGAGATCGAGATATGAATGAGAGAACTCACGAGAAGGGAGATCATCCAACATTGTAATGAGAGTGATACTTTGCTTGTATAGGGAGACATTGACAGACTTTTTTTTATATTGAATTGTACGAGATGAACTGGTAGATTGAGATGAGTTTGAGACCGAGGATTCCTTCTTGCGTCTGAGCCAAGAGGGGAATGAGCATCACTTACGCGAGGTGGAGGTTGAGAGAGAGAGAGAGAAGAAGAAGTCGTGAATATTGGTGCTTGGAGGATGGATTGGAGATTGGTGACCAGGACAGGTAGTGAGTGTTATATTTTCCGTTTCCCATATTGTTATAATTCATTATACACTCGAGAGAAAGAGAATACCCAAACACTTATTGTGAGGTGCTAGTGTAACTTTTTTGTGCTTCTAGTTACGAGGTCTAGTCGGTTGTGCCATGAAAGCCTTTAAAGAGTAAGTTAAATGCCCCCGATATTGCTATTGTCTAGGTAAAAAAGCTTATTTGCTTGGGGACAAGCAAATTACAAGTGTAGGGGTGTTTGATGAGGTGTAATTTTATACATTTTTTTGGGGTCATTTTACCCTTATATGCATGCAATTATGTCTAAAATATGCCCTTAATCGTTTCTTTTTGCATTTTTAGCACTTGGAAGACATTTGGAGGAAATACACGTGACTTGGGCTCAATTTTGGAAGAAACCGAACAAGATGGCAAATAGATATGAAGAGGGCACGAAGAATTGTAAACAGAATGTGGAGATGACGTCTGGAAAAGATGCGATGCCGTCTAGACCATATAGCGACGACGCTTGAAGAATGTGTGACGCCGTCTGATCAGCCGTCAATAATGAAGCCTTAGAAACCCTAGTGTGGCGACGATGTCTGGATTATTTATGACGCCGTCGCGGTCTAAAGTTTATATATACAAACTCAATTTTATATTTTTTATATATACATCATTAGAAGAATTAGGGTTAGAGTTCGTGGGAGGTCGATTTGTAGCAGATTTTGAGAGTATTTTAGGGTTTCCTAACCCTTCTATATCATCCCTAATTGTTGGTTTCAATATAGTGAAGTTCTTTTATCCTTTATCTTTCAATATGTCTTATTGTTTGATTGATATATGTGCTTCCTTTATCTTGAACATGCTAGGCTAGATCTCTTGAGTGTTTGCTTATGATTGCATGTGAATTAGTATGTAGATCTTAATTATATTGCTTCTTGCTGATGTGTGTGCATGTTTAGACTCTAGAACCCTAGTTACTTAAGTGTATCGAAGATCTAGAGCGGCATGATTGTGTAGAAAGGATTCCATAGGTAATAGTCTTCATACTACCTTACCCATATGTGGATGATCCCCTTTACGTATTTTAATGCACGTATATCTCCCTAAGGGCCATGTAATAGTCTTCATACTACATTGCATGTGTGTTGCCCTAGCAAGTTATCACGTAGAAGGTGTTTTCGTGTAATTCATCATGCTTCTCGGAAATACTTACACATACATCACAAGTGTGACAAGGCAAAAGAGATAGAAAAGGCACACCAAGGATCATGCATGATTAAGTAAACACTACTCCCTTATCATACGAATTCTTATCTCTATTTTAGTTTAATTAATTAGATATTAGTTTGAAAACCAACCTCTTCAAACCTGAGATTTTACATGCTTTCATAAAATATAAAAATACAAAAATAATCTTCTTTCAATCCTCTAGATCTTAGTTACATTTAGTTTGGACCTTCACAAGCTATTCCCCTAGAGAACGATAACAACCCCCGTGTCTTGCATATACTACACTACAACGGTTAGGTACACTGCATAGGGAGTTGTAAAACTGAAGTGAAGTTTACCACCTCATCATTCGACCTCTAAATTATCCATTCATAATCAGTGGGCAGATATTGTTGCGCACCGTTCATATTTAAGTTTGATTCCAGGTTACTTTGCACTTGTTTGTTTTCCACCTTAAAAAAAGAATGTAATACATGTTATTATTATACTGCTCATTTCTTGATCGACACAACCAGAAGAAAAGCAACCAACCCCAACATTTGTGAACAGAATAAGGGTCAACAAACATAATAGTTAAGCAACAATTTCAGTAGGCTTTCTTGTCATTACACTCCAATAGCATTAGCGATAGGGAAAAGGAGAATAGAAGTGTTTATTTTCACAATAAAAATCTGTTTTGACTGATTACCCAACCCAAACATTTTAACGCCTTTATAAAAATGTTACAAAATTACTTAATGTACATATGCGTAAACATTTCAAGACAAATACAAATTCCAATCAAAATACAAAATCAAAATTAGAGAACACACAATTAAAATGAATTCAAATATTATAGTAAAACAAACCTGATTGAAGAACATATTTGTGTTCCTTTGTAACGGAAAAAGTCGATTTCACACATGCATCTGAATTGAAAATCAATATAAACACTTAAAATTTGAATTAAAGGCTTAAAAACATATAAGTCTTACTTAAAGATATGGACTAAGATGAAATCGAAATCACAAATATTTAATGATATGTTTTAAAAAGTTTTGAACTTTGGCTTCTCTCAGAAGATTAGTTTCATAAATCCCCAATTTGTAGCTAACATAATTCATAAATCCCGTAAAAAAGTAGTAAAAAATATAGGTATATACACCTTAGGATATAAGTAATGATATGTCTTCATCACCGTCATTAAGGATACTCATACGTTAAGATACCTTTGTAAAATATTATTGTTGTTATCAAATTAAAACATAGTTAACATAAATGATGTTATGAACCTGAACTTAAAATCAGAAAATAAAGGGATCATCATCTTTTGAATTCAATCAAATAGATAGATCAAATTCGAGCAGATGAATAATAAGAAGAGAATTCAAAAATTAAAACATGAAAACGATTCATTAAAAACACATAACACAAACTAACCTTTAAATCTAGGAATCAAAGATGCAGTTTTGTGTTGATTTTTTTTATGATGATGGCGGCTTAGGTTGTGTGAATGATGTTGGCTTTTTTGTATATTTTGTTATAAGCTTGATTCAATGTTTCCTAAAAATCAAATCACATAATAACAAAAATTAGAATTAGTTATCACATTCAAAATAAATGTCTACTCTCATGGATACAAACCTGTGAAGAACATGGATAAACTATTCGATTCGGGTTCTTGGATATAATTTGAAAGATTTGTAGTTGAATATGGCTGAAACTATAAAACCCCGTGTTTTAGGGTCATTGTACATCGTCAATAAATTCACTATTTATTTTTAGTATTGTACGCGTTTGCTTTTAAATTGAAACCGTTAAGTTAAATCGCGTAAGCTAAAAATTATCATTCAATGTAAACGGGCATCAAACAATTAAATGTTTACATCAAGCAAGTGTTAAGTAATTATTTTGAGAATAATTATTAACTTTGTTCATTTTATTTTTATTGGTTGCGTAAAGTGTTTACGTTTCGCGATAAAATACGTTTAGGCATTCCCGGAGCCACCAAAACTTTTCTACGCTTCAACAAATACCCACAATTATACCTAATACCCAAAAATTCACAAATTACTTACATATATACACATGTGGCCGGATAGGGCTTGAAAAATACAAGGAAAATATCTCAAATATCTAGCTAAGTCTTGTACCAATTTCAACTCATTAAAGCTTACTAACTATGACTAGTGTTTCACCATTTTCTTCCTTGATTTCCTCCTCTTGTCCAAGCATAGTGTAATATGAACCTAGACTTATTTACAACTAGTTACAAGAAGTATATAAGTCATTCACTAGTAGAAGTAACACACACATCTCATTTGCTAAAGTGAAAACAACAAAAACTCTCTTTTCTCTCCTCATATGCCACGACTCAACTTCACCACCCTAAACCATCCCTAAAAATTTTATTTACCACATTTTCAAGTGTTCCTACATCATATCTAAGATATCCTAAGGTGTTTAGAAGGTTTGATTTAAGGTTTACAAGTGTTAAAGCAAGAAGGTTCAAGATTAGGGTTCTGTTGAAATTAGGGTTTTCAAGGTGTTGATAGCTAGGGTTTGTTTGCTAAACAAGGGTTTAGATCTTGTTTTTCATCACCATACATCATATTAAGGTTATTTAAAAACCTTAATCTCTTTACATTTGTGATTTTATGCATATATGGTGTTTATATAATAAATCACCATCTAAGAAACTTATTTAACTTGTAAAATGGATTTTTACACTTGGTTATATTTTGGTATGCTTTTGCATATGTTATATGTTATATGAATGTTAATATCATGTAAGAATGGATGTATAAGTATTGTACAAGTGTGGTTTATGTATAAAAAGAGTATATAAACAAGTTACCTAAAAAGTGTACTTATTAAAGTTTACGAACAAATAAGTATGTAGACTTATGGATCTTGTGATTCTTGTACAATATTTGGACAAATGATGGACTAAGGACCTTAAGTATGTAATACATGTGATATTAAGGGTTGTAATGGACTTGTAAAAAGTGTACTAAACTAAAAAGTTACAAAAATCAAGTTTAAACATGTTTTAACAAAAACCTCAAAGGGTCTGATCAAATTCAAATTTTAACATATTTATTTTATTATTTTATAAAATACTACATGTTACAAGGATCGTAGGCATATAAAGAACTCGAAAAACGGATTTATAACGAAGAAGATACGACATTTACAAGTTACGCGATAATAAACGCGTTTATAAAAGAAATTTTATAAAAACTTTTTAAGATTCACTTCTGATATATATAAATGATTATTTTTCTCAGATAGTACATGTTCTTAGGATTCCAAAACATTGAGAATCATAATTTTTGGATCAATAACGAAGGAGTTATGAATTACGCAAGTTTACGATAATAAATACTTTTATAAAAATAATTTTATAAATTTACTGTTCACATCAGATATATTTATTTTGAAAACATCATTAATTTGATAAAACTTTTAATTACGAAGACGTACTCGAAAGAATCACTAAAAACGGAGTTAAAACGAATAAAATACGACGTTTACGAGTTTACGACGACTAATTTTATAAAAGTATATGAACAGTAAAAGTACTGTTCACCAGTAGGTTGAAAATATGAAAATATAATATTTTGATAACTCGTCTTAATACGAAAGCGTGGACATAAGAAAC
Source organism: Tanacetum coccineum (assembly GCA_026074375.1). NCBI lineage: Eukaryota > Viridiplantae > Streptophyta > Magnoliopsida > Asterales > Asteraceae > Tanacetum > Tanacetum coccineum. The sequence continues at coordinate 7,717 of BQNB010141864.1, read as the reverse complement.
GTAAGAAACGGACTTAAAACGATAAAGTTACGCCGTTTTTACTAAAGAGATATTTATAAACGTTTTTACTTTATAAATATGATTTCACTAAAACGATTAGATGGTGATGTAGCTATATAGAATTATATATGGTATTAGTTAATCAAAGTGCTTAGTACTTATACGACCTATATTTAATTAGGTTGCATTCGGTCATTATTGTGACGCATTTTCTGTTATACTTGGATTATTCATTCACTCGAGGTGAGTTCATAGCCCCACGTTTTACATTTATAATGACTTACAAGTTTTGGGGTGAGAAACATATGCATGTTTTACAATTGGACGCAAGTGGACATTTTACATTACGATTACGTGTTTGCCTTAGTAGCGATAACCCTCTGAGCCCATTATCATGAATTGTCAATTACTTTTGTGAGCGTGAATGTTATAAATAGATCTATTTGGGATTGACATCCTTGTTCGGGTGAGTCATACTCACTGTGCCGGTTTGCCGAACAACGGACATATACCATGTCGAACTTGGGATGTTGCGGGTTAGAACATCATCATGGGAAATGTTGGCAATTTATATTGCAATTCATACATGTCGAGCATCAGTGTCATGACCTTAGGGAAACGTAATTACATTTTATGATGTTTGCATCTGTTGCATTATCATGGGGAAATCTTGCAGTCCTACATCATACATTTTACAAACCTATGAATTCACCAACATTATTGTTGACGTTTTAAAGCAATGTTTTTTAGGAGGTCAATAAGGCACGAGGTGCAAGGGATACATTGGTGGTTATATTTTGGATGTCACATGCATAAAGATTTGGTTGCATTACATTTTGGGAAACATTTATGATGGACTATAATCTTTGTAATTTGTATTTGAACTAGTAAAGCTTTGGGCTTTTATAACAAACACTTTACTAAATCTAATGTATCGGTTTTAAATGACTTTTTGGTCATTCTTGTATATATCTTGTGTTATTGATCTATAAAGTTCCACCCTTAGACCCATATTCCGCTGCGATCCATTTTGGGGGTGTTAAAGATTGGTATCAAGAGCCAAGGTTATAGAGAACCAGGTCAATTGTTTTTGCTTGACTATAACCATTTTCAAACATTGCATTCATACAAAGGGGTTTGCACGGGACATACATACATACATACATACATACATACATACATACATACATACATACATACATACACTAGTTGTTGCATTAATTGGTTAGACTAGATGCATTAATGATTAATATACATGTTATGATATAAATGTATATTACTATAAGAGTCTTATGTTAATACTTATATAAGCTACTTTTGATTTTGAGATATTGTCATGTCGGATTCAAAGGATTCCACAATCACCTACACGGCGGTATCTAGTCCATTTGAGGGTTTGTCAGACATAGGATCTCCGGGAGTCGATGGACCACCCATGATACCAGAGGATTCGTATGCATACATGGTGGCCACTTTTCAGGCCCCACCAACTCATGATTATGTGCCTGGCCCTGAGGAGCCAGAGCAGGCACCACTTTTACCATAGTTTGTTCCTGAGCCTGTATATCCAGAGTTTATGCCACCAGAGGATGATGTACTTCCAGCTGAGGAGCAACCACTGCCTGCTGTTATCTTACCTACTGCCGACTCACCAGGATACATTGCAGACTCCGATCCTGAGGAGGACCCCGCTGATTATCTTGCCGACGGAGGAGACGATGACAATGATGATGATGAGTCATTCGATGATGATGAGGATGATGATGATGATGTTGAGGAGGACGAGGATGAGGAGGAGGAGGAGGAGCACCCAGCTTTAGCCGACTCTGTCCCACCACCTGTACATTGTGTTACTGCTAGCAAGTCTATCTAAGAGCAGCCACCTACACCATTTTGGTCTGAGGCAGAGATTGCCAGACTTCTTGCCATACTATCACCTCCACCATCACCACTTTCCCTATTGTCATCACCACTACCTCAGATTCCCTCACCACCACTACCAGTATCATCACTAGTACCTATATCACCTCTACCACTACCTGCTAGTCCTACTTATCCCTTGGGATATAGAGCTGCCATGATCCGGCTCAGAGCTGAGACACCATCTACTTCCCATCCACTACCATCGAGTACACTACCGTCAGGGACACCACCACTCCTACCTATACCTTTACCTACTCCATCACCATCTTTGATTCTACCCTCTACTGGCCATAGAGTGGACAGGCTCGAGGTTTGTTTACCACCTCAGAAGAGGTTATGTATTGCTCTTGGTCCTAGGTACAAGGTCAAAGAGAGCTCGTCTGCTCCTGCTGCTAGACCGACAAGAGGTTTTATGACAGACTATGGTTTTGTTGCCACTTTGGATAGGGCGATTAGGTGAGATCCAGAGAGAGATGTAGGTTACGGGATTACATATACTTGGGATGAGATGCTTGTGGGCATACCAGGGGCACCAGCGACTGATGAGACAGAGTTGGGTCAGAGGTTGACAGGCTTTGTCACTATGATTAGACAGGATACTAACAAGATTTATGAGAGACTGGATGATGCACAGGATGACAAGTCATTGATGAGCGGTTGGCTCAACATGCTATTTAAAGATAGACATGCTCATGCTCGTACTGCTTTACTTATGGAGAGAGAGGCTAGACTTTCTCATGAGGCTTGGGTACAGTCGATGGATGCTAGTGATATCGTCCGTTCTGAGGTGAGAGCACTGAGGACTATTGTATTGGCACAACAGATAGAGATTGTAGGGTTACGGGCAGCAGACCGCACCCGACAGGCACAGCTTGTGGAGACACTAACACTAATGAGGACACTGCATACACAGGTGACAGCACTCTAGAGTTAGTTGGGACCCGCTAGCGGTCCAGCACAGCCAGAGATACCGGAGGAGGCCGGTAGTAGTTCATAGATTTGGTTATGTTGTAGCTATATTGTATTAGCCTACTAAGTATTATGGGGTAACTCCCGGCTAGTAAGGATTTAGGTTGTTTATATTTCATTTTGTAACCTAAGGATAGTGATCATTTTGTAACTGAATCAGGTCATGTATGTTTCCAAATTATATATGGAAAGGATGTATTATGTTTTTCTCATAATAAATTTATTATGAATGAATGTTGATTTTGTTACACCATTGTTAATTTTAATTCAGTTGTGCATTTCACTATGTGATGTGATCTCACTTTATTTATTGTGTATATGTCATATTATGGTTATGATTTTATGAAATCTAACGGGTATTATATTTTCTTATGATTGAAGAAAATGGCACCAAAAAGAACCACTAGAGCCAACCCCGCCGCTACCACTACCACTACTTCTGTGACTAATGCCCAACTTAAGGAAATAATTGACCAAGGTGTTACTAATGCTTTAGCAGCACGTGATGTTGACAGAAACATGAATGGCGATGACAGCCATAATTCGGGAACGGGTGTTAGAAGGACAGAACGAGTTGCTAGAGAGTGCACTTACCCAGACTTCATGAAGTGCCAACCTCTAAATTTCAAAGGCACGAAAGGAGTTGTCGAATTGATTCAATGGTTTGAGAAAATGGAAACTGTGTTCAGTATAAGCAACTACTCTGTGGAAAACCAAATCAAGTTTTCCACTTGTACTCTTCTGGCATGTGCACTAACGTGGTGGAACTCCCACGTTAGGACTGTTGGTCATGATGTTGCGTATGCAATGACTTGGGCAGAACTGAAAAAGAAGATGACTAACAGGTACTGCCCGAGGGGCAAGATGAAGAAGCTTAAGGTTGAATTGTGGAATTTAAAAGTGAAAGGTATCGACGTGATAGGGTACAACCAATGATTTCAGGAACTGGCATTGTTGTGTGTTAGAATGTTTCCTGTAGAGTCAGATAAGATTGTGAGATATGTCGGTGGTTTGCCCGACATGATCCACGAAAGTGTAGTAGCATCAAAGCCTAAGACAATGCAAGAGGCGATTGAAATATCAACTGAATTGATGGATAAGAAAATCCGTCCTTTTGCTGAACGTCAGACAGAGAACAAAAGAAAGCACGATGATAACCAACAACAACAACAACAACAAAACAAGAGGCAGAACACTAGCCAGGCCTACACTGCAGGATCTGGTGAGAAGAAACCTTATAGAGGATCTAAACCTCTGTTTCCTAAATGCAACTATCACCATGATGACCATGTGCTCCCAAATGCCACAAGTGCAACAGAGTTGGCCATCTGGCCCGCGACTCTAGAAGTCCTGCAAATACTAATGCTAGTAACAATCAGAGGGGCACTACGGCAGGTTAGAAACCTACTTGCTATGAATGTGGAGCCCATGGACATTTCAAGAGGGATTGTCAAAAGCTGAAAAACAATAACTGTGGTAACCAAGGTGGAAATGGCAATGCTTAAGCGAAAGTATATGCGGTAGGCCGTGCAGGGACAAACCCAAACTCAGATGTTGTTACGGGTACGTTCCTTCTAAACAACCGCTATGCTTCTGTCTTATGTGATACTGGTGCCGATAGAAGCTTTGTGTCTATTGCATTTAGCTCCTAAATTGATATCACACCATCTACCTTAGATCATTATTATGATGTTGAACTAGCTGACGGGAGAATAATTGGGTTAAACGCTATCATTCGGGGTTGTACATTAAATTTATTAAATCACCCTTTCAACATAGACTCGATTCCCATAGAACTTGGTAGTCTCGACGTCATAATCATTATGGATTGGTTGGCAAAGTACCAACCAGTCATTGTTTGTGCCGAGAAAATCGTTCATATTCCCTAGGGAAATGAAACATTGATTATTCGTGGTGACGAAAGCGACCATGGAAACGAGACTCGTTTGAACATCATCTCGTGCACTAAAACGCAGAAGTACATGCTAAAAGGATGTCCTATCTTTTTGGCACATGTTACTATAAAGGAGACTAAAGACAAGTCAGAGAAGAAGCGACTTGAGGACGTATCGATCGTTCAAAATTTTCTTGAAGTATTTCCTAAGGACTTGTCGGGTCTCCCTCCGACTCGACAAGTGGAATTCCAAATCGATTTGATACCTGGTGTTGCACCTGTAGCACGGGCACCTTATTGATTAGCTTCATCTGAAATGAAGGAATTATCGGACCAACTCCAAGAACTCTCTAACAAGGGCTTCATAAGACCTAGTTCCTCACCTTGGGGAGCTCCGGTCTTGTTTGTCAAGAAGAAGGATGGATCGTTTCGAATGTGTATCGACTACCGAGAGCTGAACAAGCTAACGGTGAAGAATCGTTATCCACTCCTAAGGATCAACGATTTATTTGATCAACTACAAGGATCCAATGTTTATTCTAAGATAGACTTGAGATCAGGTTATCACCAGCTTTGAGTACGGGAAGAAGATATTCTAAAGACGGCATTCAGAACTCGATATGGTTATTATGAGTTCCAAGTTATGCCATTTGGCTTGACGAAAGCACCAGCGGTATTTATGGATCTCATGAACCGCGTACGCAAGCTATTTTTGGATAAATCTGTGATCGGCTTTATCGACGATATTCTCATCTACTCTAAGAACAAGAAGGAACACGAAGAACATCTTAAGGCAATTCTGGAATTGCTTATGAAAAAGAAGTTGTATGCTAAATTCTCTAAATGTGAATTTTGGCTTCCCAAGGTACAATTTCTCGACCACGTGATTGATAGTCAAGGCATTCATGTGGATCCCGTCAAGATCGAATCCATAAAAGATTGGGCATCTCCTGAAACGCTAATAGAGATTCGGCAATTTTTAGGTCTTGCTGGGTATTACCGAAGATTCATCGAAGGATTTTTGAAGATCGCCAAGCCAATGACCAAGCTTACTCAGAAGAAGGTCAAGTTCATTTGGGGCGACAAACAAGAAGCAGCGTTTTAAATGTTGAAGCAGAAGTTGTGTAGTGCACCAATTCTGGCTTTACTTGAAGGAAGTGAAGATTTTATCGCATACTGCGATGCTTCAATCAAAGGTTTGGGCGTTGTGTTGATGCAAAGAGAGAAGGTGATTGCTTATGCATCACGCCAATTGAAAATTCATGATAAGAACTATACGACTCATGATTTAGAACTTGGAGCAGTAGTGTTCGCTCTCAAGATTTAGAGGCACTATCTATATGGGACCAAGTGTACGGTGTTCACAGATCATAAAAGTTTACAACACATTCTTAATCAGAAAGAGTTGAACATGAGACAATGTTGTTGGTTAGAGTTGCTCAGTGATTACGATTATGAGATTTATTATCACCTAGGAAAGGCAAACGTTGTTGTTGATGCTTTGAGCAGGAAAGAGCGAATAAAGCCATCAAGAGTTTGATCCTTAGTCATGACTATTGGTTTGGACCTTCCTAAGCAAATCTTGAATGCTCAGACTGAAGCACGAAAACCAGAGAACATTAAGAACGAAGATGTTGGAGGTATGTTGATTGAAAATTCAAAAGATCCATAGAAACTTAGAATGGAGAAGTTGGAAGCACGCACGGATGGAACATTATGCTTAAATGGCAGGAGTTGGTTGCCATGTTATGGTGATCTAAGGACCGTGATCATGCATGAGTCCTACAAGTCCAAATATTCTATCCATCAGGGTTCCGACAAGATGTATCAGGACATGAAGAAGCTATATTGGTGGCCCAATATGAAGGCCGACATCGCCACCTATGTTAGCAAATATTTGACATGTGCCAAGGTCAAGGCTGAACATCAAAGACCATCAGGTCTGTTGGTTTAACCCGAGATACCTTAATGGAAGTGGGATAATATCACAATGGATTTTGTCACGAAGCTTCCTAAGTTGTCACAAGACTACGACACCATTTGGGTTATTGTTGACCGACTCACTAAATCCGCAATCTACGTACCAATGATGGAAACTGATACCATGGAAAAGTTAGCAAGAATGTACCTGAAAGAGGTAGTCACGAGGCATGGAATACTTGTCTCAATCATTTATGATCGCGACCCGAGGTTCGCATCCAATTTCTGGAGGTCACTTCAGAAGGCTTTGGGTACTAGCTTGGATATGAGTAATGCATATCATCCGCAGACTGATGGACAAAGCTAGAGGACTATTCAAACTCTCGAGGATATGTTGCGTGCTTGTGTGATCAACTTTGGAAAGGGAACCATTTGCCATTAGTCGAGTTTTCATATAACAATAGTTATCATGCTAGCATTAAGGCTGCACCGTTTAAAGCACTTTATTGTCAAAAGTGTCGTTCACCTGTTTGTTGGGCCGAGGTTGGAGAAGTTCAACTCATTGGTCCCGAAATAGTCCAAGAGACGACCGAGAAGATCATTCAGATCAAGCAAAGAATTCAAGCCGCACGTAATCGACAAAAGAGTTACGCCGATTTAAAGCGTAAGCCAATATAATTTCAAGTTGGAGATAGAGTTATGCTCAAGGTTTCACCTTGTAAAGGAGTAGTACGTTTTGGCAAACGGGGGAAGCTAAACCCCAAATATGTTGGACCTTTCAAAGTGTTGGAAAAGATTAGAGCCGTTGCTTACAAGCTTGAACTTCCTCAAGAGCTGAGCAGGGTTCACAATATGTTTCATGTATCTAACTTGAAGAAGTGCTATGCCAACGAACCATTAGCCTTTCCGTTGGATGGACTCCATATTGATGACAAGCTTTATTTTGTTGAGGAACCAGTAGAGATCATGGATCGTGAAGTTAAACGGTTGAAGCAAATCCGTATCCTAATT
>BQNB010141863.1:4317-17210 GCA_026074375.1 Tanacetum coccineum | reverse complement strand
CCATGTTTAAAACCTGTAATTGTTACTATGATCACCTCGATTATATAACTATCCACACACCCGTGCTTCACACCCGTGCTTCACACTCATTTTTAGTGCAAGACTCCCCTAGTGAAACCCTCTGAGCCTATCTTTTTCGTGGTTCTCGTAATTTTTCAGTAGATTCTGGACTGTTAATAAAGAGCATTGTTAAACCCTTAAACCAATTGTTACACCCGAAACCTTAGCCTACCTTGTATGTACTTGCTTTTAGTACATCGTTGTTTTAATCCAAGTCAATTATTTAAGTACACGGTTGCTAAGTCCTTATCCTTCTATATACTATTTTGGGACGATTGGGATTCATTCATGGAAGAATGGGGAAGAAAAGTTAAGTCAACACCCCCATCTGTTTGTCAAATAGCCTCCATGTTATGTTGATCCAACTCAATTCGGGTCATAGATTAGTTTATTTATCGAGTATGTAAAAGTTTAAGTGTAAGGGTGTATCTATAAACCACCATGATGAATTATATGTTTAAGCAATGGCAGGGAAAAAGTGTACGAAACAAAAAAATAGAAAAAAAATGATGAAAAAAGAAAAAAAGAGAGAAAAGGGAAGAAAAAATCGAAAAAAATATATATATAAATGTACGGGCTGCCATTGCTTAGTTTATGTTTATGTTCACCTTAGAGTCAAGAAAAGAAAAATAAAGAGTTTGATGTATAGTTTTGTAGAGTTTGTACATCTTGTCCGAGTGGTAGAGTCTTTGGCTTAGCAACTAAACCAACGTGTATTCTTATAGATAATTAACTCACCACTTCACCCAAAAGTCACTCCCCAAATATTTCCCATCCGTTTTCATTTTCATGTTATCATATTACACCTACACCCACAACCCTTTAAAGACCTCTTTAACAGTAACTATTAGTACTTACGCTAGAAGTGGAGGTTTAATCCTTTATCAAGCATATGGTAATTTGTATGCTACGACAGGTAATGAGTGTTATATTTTCCATTTCCATATTGTCATAATTTATTATACACCGAGAGAGAGAGAGAGAGAGAGAGAGAGAGAGAATATCCAAACACATATTGTGAGGTGCTAGTGTATCTTTTTCGTGCTTCTACTAAAGTAGCACGGGATAAACCAAACAAACGCTCCGGAGATGCTGACTTGTCAAAGGACAAATCAGGTCCGGAGTCACCAGTAGAATTCCGGAGAAGCTGGTATGTCAAAGGACGTATTAGGTTCGGAGTTATTAGCTCCGTTCCTAAATGCGCTGTGTCATTAAGGGGACAATCAGACAAAGGTACAATCCTTGTGAAGGACCATTGTCCTTGGAAGGACACGTAGCCGACAAGTTGTACCAAGAGAGAGCTCCACAGTTATGTCTTGTAGCGAATCCCAAATAGTATAAAGGGATGGCTCATTTCCATAGGATGGGACACAACACCTTTCCGGACCATACTTTACATTCTCCGCATTTATCTCACAATCATTGTACTTACTCTCACGCCGGAGTTGGTCTCGGACTCACACCCCGGGGCGAGCTAACGGTGTTCTTTCTTATTTTCATCTAGGAGACGAAGGACTATGCACCAGAGGAACCAAGATGAACTCAATCTTTATTACCGCTAAGGTCACTTTTATCAAAGCAGCCCACGTAAATTTACTTCAACATTTGGCGTCGCCCGTGGGACCCGACATCCCAATCTACCCAAAAGAAGGAGGCATGGTTGACTCGCAGCCTATGGAGGAAGAATTTCAGGGAGCGACGACAAGGGACGCAGGAACGGAAACCCATAGGGGGCCAACTGAACCAGTCCTACAAACGCAAAAAACCCCTTCTCATTCTCCAGCCTTCATCAAGGAAACATTGATGTATTAAGAACCATGGTCAAAGAACATGACCAGCAAGCCAAGATGAAAGCCACGCCAAGAAAACATGCCTATGCCGATTCTGACAATGAAGCTCCGGTCGGGTCACTGGCCAAGGGATTCTCTGATCGATTTTCTCTTGAATCCTCCGGCACATCTGATACTCGCAGGCAAACTCACTCTACCATCAAAAGTCGAAAGACTCCCTCCAATAATAAAGAGCCGACGTACTTAAGAAGGTCAATAAGGTTGGATAACCGGAGCACAACCAGGGAAAAGGCAAGAAGAGAAAGGTCCAAGTACAAGAGAAAGAGGTCCGGACATTAAGAGACGATTGGGATTCATGGTGGTATTTATTTCATGGAAGAATGGGGAAGAAAAGTTAAGTCAATACCCCTATATGTTTTTCAAATAGTCTCCATGTTATGTTTATCCAACTCAATTCGGGTCATAGATTAGTTTATTTATCGAGTATGTAGAAATTCAAGTGTAGGGGTGTATTTATAAACCCTCATGATGTATTATATGTTTAAGCAATGGCAGGACAAAAGTGTACAAAAACTAATAGAAAAAAATGAAAAAAGAAAAAAAGAAAAAAAATCAAAAAAAATATAAAAAATTAAAAATAATGTACGGGCTGCCATTTGCTTAGTTTATGTTTATGTTCACCTTAGAGTCAAGAAAAGAAAAATAAAGAGTTTGATGTATAGTGATGAGGTATAGTCTCCCTCAGAGGTCCGAAGAAGAAATATAAGCTTAGATACTTCTGCCAAAACAGCACAGGCTAAAACTAAATGAACGCTCCGAAGAAGCTGACTTGTCAAAGGACATGTCAGGTCCGGAGATACCACCAGAACTCCGAAGAAGCTGGTACGTCGAAGGACATATCAGGTTCGGAGTTATTAGCTCCGTCCTTATGTAGCGGTGTCTAAGGACAATCCGACAAAGGTATAGTCCTTGTGAAGAACCAATTTCCTTGGTGATGAGGTAAAGTCTCCCTCGGAACATCCAAAGGAGAAATACAACTTAGATACTGCTATTAAACTAGCACGGGCTAAAACAAACAAACACACCGGAGATGCTGACTTGTCGAAGGACAAATCAGGTTCGGAGTCACCAGTAGAATTCTGGAGAAGCTGGTATGTCAAAGATATATCAGGTCCGGAGTTATTAGCTCCATCCTAATGCAACGGTGTCAAAGGAAAACCAGACAAAGGTACAGTCCTTGTGAAGGACCACTGTCCTTGGAAGGACACGTAGCCGACAAGTTGTACCAAGAGAGAGCTCCACGGTTATGTCTTGTAGCGAATCCCAAATAATATAAAGGGAGGGCTCATTTCCCTAGGATGGGACACAACAACTTTCCAGACCATACTTCACATTCTCCGTATTTATCTCACAATCATTGTACTTACTCTCACGCTGGAGTTGGTCTCGGACTCACACCCCAGGGCGAGCTAACGACGTTCTTTCTTATTTTCAGCTAGGAGACGAAGGACTATGCTCCGGAGGAACCAAGATGAACTCAATCTTTATTACCGCTAAGGTCACTTTTATCAAGCTCAAGCAGCCCACGTCAACATTTGGCGCCGCCCGTGGGACCCGACATCCCAATCTAACTAAAAGAAGGAGGCATGGTTGACTCGCAGCCTATGGAGGAGGAATTTCAGGGAGCGGAACAAGGTACGCAGGAACGGAAACCCATAGGGGGCCTACCGAACCAGTCTTACAAACGCGAAAAACCCCTTCTCCTTCTCCGGCCTTCATCAAGGAAAAAATTGATGTATTCAGAACCATGATCAAAGAACATGACCAGCAAGCCAAGATGAAAGCCACGCCAAGAAAACATGCCTATCCCGATTCTGACAAGGAAGCTCCGGCCGGGTCACTGGCCAAGGGATTCTCTGATTGATTTTCTCTTGAATCCTCCGTCACATCTGATACTCACAGGCAAACTCGCTTTACCATCAAAAGTAGAAAGACTCCCTCCAATAATAAAGAGCCGACGCACTTAAGAAGGTCAAGAAGGTTGGAATACCGGAGCACAACCAGGGAAAAGGCAAGAAGAGAAAGGTCCAAGTCTAGGAGAAAGAGGTCCGGACATCAAGAGACGATTGTGTGGAAACTAGAAAGGGGGGGGGGGGGTGTTGAATAGTTTACACGTTTGTTTTACAGTTTAAAAGTTTACTTTCAAAAATGAATAGATCCGAGTTATATGTTCAATCAAATCACAATATAAGACAAGCAATAACTATCTAAACTAAACTAAATAACAATAATAATAATGTAAAAAAGATTAGGAAGTAACAACCAAACCAAGACAAGCACCGAGATTTTAATAGTGAGTTCGATACTAACACCTCTTGCCATACGCCCACTCCCCGAGTACCCTACTCGAGATTTCACTATGTCAACAAGCTCCCTTTAGGCGGAGAAAACCGTTTACACGTCGCTTACGTTGTTTTCCGACACTAAGCTAAATGTCGAGTCCGAATCTTAGCTAGAACCAATCTACCACTACACAAGATATACACACACACAAGATCCTACACTATCCGGATCTACACAATATTACGAATCACACAAATACACAAGTATAAATCAATTAAAGTTTTGTACTTAAAATTATAAGAGGATAGATCACTATTAACACTTCGTTCTCGACGAATAACGATTGTTCTTATCTTGCACTTGAATGAGAGGGAAGAGATGAGAAGAAGAGATTAAATCACTTGAAACAAGATCTAAGTATGTTAGTGATCAAGAGTTTTAGTGAAAGAAAAAAGGTTTAGAGAGAGAAAGAAAAGACTGAAAAATTTCGTGCAAAGAGGAATGTTTTTCTACTGAGAATGGAGCAGTATTTATAGGCAGGGAATCCAAACGACTCTCTAGGGGTGGTCCCGGCGGTCACTTATATATAAGGGGGCCGCTAAGCCTATAAGGGGGCCGCCGCCTAGACTCCGCTCCCTTTTTTGTCTTTTTGTGGGGAAGGTTGTATCTGGTGTAGAAGCTTCCGTTTTGGAGGGAAAATTTGAATTTCAAATTTTAAGTTTTTAACAAAACTTTTTATTTTAATTAGAAAATATTTTGTAAAAGTATTTTTGAAAAAAATACTTTTGTAGAATTAAAAGTGAGGATTAAGAGAAAAATATTTTCTTGATCACTAATCATGCTTAATTAATCTGCTTGTCCATACCTTAAGTGATCACTAATCTTAGAAATGAAATTTTACATTTAATAATTTGTAAACGTTTATTTTCATTGTAAACGTTTTTACAGTTTGTTATTATCAAAACGTTGAGAGGTCGAAAAATATAAATAACGTTTTAGGCATTATTTGTATTAACAATCTCCCCCTTTTTGATGATGACAAAATATAAACTCATTTTAAATAAAATTAAAGATGTCAAATTATTAAATGAGTTATGTTCCATTTCTCCCATTTTTTGTCGAATTCAAAAAAAATGATCGTCGAGTTGTTGAAGGAAGAAAGAAATCGACGATATCAAGACTCCCTCTTGATGTATGCTCCCCTTTGTTCGGGGCACCAAAAGATCGATCTTACAAAAATTGTTTTGCTACAAAACAAAGTTAGAAGTACAAGTGCAAGACAAATATCTTTCATGTTAAAACATTGTATTTAAATTAGCAAAAGAAGAGTTTCACTCAACCAACAAGAAACTCATATAATAGCACATCCAACTAATACATTCATTATAAAATTTAAAACTAGATCTTAATAAGAGCTAAGACAAATTCATACAACATTTGTATGAATCATTACAATAGAAAGTAGATAATCATAAAGACATAATAAGGCATAGATCTACACTAGTTGATTCTTGAAAGGTAGAAGATGCCATAATCAAAAGATGAAAGAACAATTATTTAGGAAGATTAATCATGTAGGAATGATTAATTAAAGAGGGAAAAAGAAGGGGTTGGTGAACCATGATTTGGAGGGATACGGGTTAAAGGGATGGGACGGGTTAGGAGATAGTGAATGAAGTTGATTTCATTTCTTAAAGAATGGAATTGGTGTCTAGAAAACTTACAACAATGACAAAAACTTGAGTGAAATTCAACTTGAGCATGAGAAGGAGGATGAATTTGTGGTGGTGGTGGTGAAGGAGATTGTAAGTAGACTCTTGGAGGAAGAGGAGGTGAGTCATTTTGGGAAGGAGATGATGATTTTGGAGTGGATGTTTTGCGTTTCTATACTTGTCTAACTGACATCCTTGGTTTCCTAGAGAAGTTGGAATGGTGGTTTGAGCAAGACATTGATAAAGAAGAAGAGAGATTTGAAGGAGATGAATATGGTGGTGAAGTATGAAAGTTGGGTGATTAAATAATGAGAAGGATTGGAAAAAGTGGCAAAGAAGCATGATTAGAAAGAACGGAATGCCAATCTGGTTTTAGCAATCTGGGAAATGACAGCTTGAGGATGTAGGTAGGAGGGTCAAGATACAGAAAAAAAGGTAAACTCAAAAATTTTCTTTCCCTCCTGGTGGCGGTCCCATATCACCTGGCGGTCCTAAATATATTAGGGGGCCGCCGGTATAAGGGGGCCATTTTCTGGAGACAGGAATATTTCCAGTTTTCTCTTTTTCATAAGTCTAGTGATTTCGGCTTCTACCAATATTCAAGAATTAACTAGTTCAAGTAATACTATGTAGTTCTATTCTAACATACAAATCATTTAGAAAGTAGTAGCATTTCATCTCATATCATAATCATAAAATTTGCTAGTCATAGAAAGAAGATAGAATGTAGAAGATTATCCAAGTCAAATGCAAATTAAAATTTGCCACTCCTAGTCCTAATAATAGAGAAATATAATGTATTAAACACGAGAGATAATAATAATAATAATAATAGTGTCATAGTAGTTGTGTCAACACGTTCATTTTCGTTTTCCACCCATCATGTTCTTGAGAGCTTGTCCAATTGACCTTAACCCTTCCCGGTGAGCATCTCTTTGTTGAGTTTGACGATTAATAGTTTCGGAGAGATAAGTGTTTAAGTAATGACTTTCATGAGGAGGGTTTTGATGGACTCTAGAGACATTATTTGACGAGGAAGAAATGTTTTGAGACGGAGAGGAAGGATTGGGATGAAAAGATTCGTCATCATTTTCCTCGATGGAATCATCCAATGGATGAGATGACGATGGATGATTTAGAGTGGAGGAGGAGGAGCTAGCATTTGACTCACGAGGTCTTTTCTTGCCCCAAAAAGGAGTTTGAAACACAAATAAGCCCTTAAAAAGCTTAATGAAAAAAAATGTTTGTTCATTTCTCAACACTTAGAAAACTTTTTTCAATTTTAACAAAACACTACTTTTGAGCTTAAAAATAAGCAAACAATCAAAACTTTATGAACTTAAAACCTTCAAACAGATTGAGATTTGAATACATAGGAAACATAACAACAATCAAAAAGCATTTTGAAACACTGAATAAGCCACAATGAGCATTTGAAAAAGCATTTTCTCAAATTTTCAACACTTAGCACTTTTTTTAACAAATTTGGCAAAAACTCAAAACAAACTTGCAGGTTTTTTGAGCTTTGATTCTATCCTTTTTAACACATTTATGAACTCAAAATAAGCTACCACTTAACAGATTCAAACAATGAATTCTTAAAATCTTGATTTTGAGATTTAACACTTAAAAACTTAAATAAAATGACTTTTATGACTACTTTTAACTAATCTAAACTGACTCAAAAGCATAAAGTAAGTTTTGACCCATTTTCACCCATTAAACAGGTTAAACCAAACACCCCTTTAAAAACAGTTTTAGTACTTTTAACTTGATAAAAGCTATTTAAGCTAAAACTCTTCAAAGACCAGATGTTAAACAGCTTATAACAAACTTAATGAACAATTATAAGCAATCAAATAAGCCAGAATAATAAGCTAAGACACTTATGCTACTATTTTTGGTTTTTTATAGTTTTTATTACATAACAAGTAAACTAAGATCTAAGCTAACTTATGAACATATTAAGCATTAAACAACAAATATAAGCAGAGATAAGCTAATTGAAACAGCAATAAGCAAATATAAGCAATTAATAAGCAGATTAAGCTAGAATGCAATGTTAAGCTATGAAAAATTAAAAGGGAACTACAATACCTTTGCTCTAAACAAGGCTTCATCAAATGCTAAAAAGAAGCCATCAACAAGCCCTAGCTTATCTTAAGATAAGCAAGTAATAATCTTGGAAACCCTTCCATGACTGGTGTTCCCTTCCAAAATCAGTTGAGGTAAATTGATTGGAGAATTTGAAGAGATAATAAGCTCATTTAAGCTTAAAAGCCTAAAAGAGAGTGAGCTAGCTTAAGACAAGATATTAAAAGCTTATTGAAGCAGTTGAAGAGCTTAATTTAAACAATTGTATATTAAGCTAAAGCAAATCAAATCACAATATTAGAAGTGAACTATAATTTTATTAACGTGAAATATGAATTACGAAGCTTTTTACAAGGAAATTTACAAGAAATAAAGAATGGCTATTTTTAAGCTAAAAATTACTAAAATACGTCTACACTAAGCTACACTAGATACTCCCCTTGTGAGTGAAGGAGGTCTTGTATTTATAGGAGAGAATGGATGCTTCTAGGCCTTGTGAACGCGTTCCCCTTGGTCTTGATCATCACCCTTCCATTCCTTGCAATCAGTTGTGCTCTCAATTCTCAGCCGTAGATCATTAAGTAAGGCACAAGATTGCCAAGCGGGCATTCCTTGTGTTAAGAGGCCATTGTTGCTTCTTTTTGCTTGTTTTTAGTATAAATTCCCATTTTGAGTGTGTTTCTTTGGATCCCACTTGACATTCCCTTGACAATTTTAGCCAATGAGAGAGCTTTGATGACGATTTTTGATGCTGACTCATTACTTAGTACTTGAATCTTCGTTCCACATAGTCAATTGCATTTTACCCTTTGTTTGATAAGGGAAAAATGGAGGAGAACGAACAATTGAAACAAAGTAAAACGGATTTTCCCGTGCCTTTCAATTCTTTAAACTTTTTTGACATGATAGATTGGGCCTCGGGTAAAAAAAAAAAAAGGATTGGGGCCATGGAATATCTTTTGTGCTCGAGTTATACTTAAGAAAGATAACAACCTTATCCTTATATATAAAAAAGGACTAACGGTGTTTAGACCAATCAAGGCCAATTATTGAATTTTGTTTTAACATGAGGGCTTAATAGTGTATTTTAGAGAATTTTTGTCTTTTGTGAGTTTGAACCAATGGTTGACCGAAGGGTTGACTTTTGATGACCTTGATGCTAGAACTTCCGGCTCATTTGCAACTCTATCCGATCCCTCCCGTGTGTCCGTGTTTGTCTGGTTTGAAAATTTCTTGTGATATTGCACTATCCGTACATACACATTCAACAAATAATAAAACACACATGTACATAGCAATATATATGCACATTTTGAATCGTTTAAAGGCATTTTGAAATAAATAGATATAGTGTTTTCACACATATCAAAATTCCCCAAACTAAGTGATTGCATGTCCTCATGCAATATTTAATTATGCTCTAAAAAAACCAAATACCACAAAACCACCCCAAACTAAATATTTTGTGAAAAAGGGTAGCCAAGACTTTTGGAGGAGAATAAACATCACAACTTTTAAAACACCCCATTTTCCCAAATTTTAAAAACTTTTTCATTTTTATGATTTTTTTACCTAGATATTCCAGACTTAGTTATTTTCTATAACCGATTAGGAGTCATAAAACAGAGGATGTATTTCAATTGAGAATGCCCCAAAAAGGATAAATTCATCGTTCCTGACTTTTCACTTATCCAAACCAAGCTTAAAACGAAATCACCGCTAAATATCAGTTAAAATGCTAACACTACTCATATTTGCAACTTGTGAACTTTTCACTCCCGACAATTATTATATCTTAGGTGAATGTGCTATTTTGAATTTTAACCTTGGATCAACGTTTTGCAAAGGGTTATTATACAAAGAAGTTACTATACTTTCCCAAAAAGTCGCTTAAGTAACTACATTTACATTGTTCACTTAGGTTACTAAACTTATGAAACATGACATTTGGGGTTACTCAACTTTGCAAAAATATACGTAAACAACATCGAACTTGTAAAAACATGATATTTATGTTACTTAACTTACCTAAAAATATACGTCCAGGTTGCTCGGATTAACATTAAAATTATAAGAGGTGGTATGTTTTATCAAAAAAGTTTAGTAACCTAAGTGAACAAAATGAAAGTTAAAGCATCTAGGAGAACTTTTTTGGGAAAGTATAGTAACTTCTTTGTCTATTAAACCCTTTTGCAAAAATACTATCTCACTTCCGCCCGAAAATAATAAGTTTGAATGGCTAGATCATCCCATGTAGCTCTTTCGTCTCGGCACAAAATCGTCCCAACCTGCGGCTAAGTGACCATGCTTTGCACCCCACAGATACTAGTATCGGGACTCACGGACCTTAGGTTTTAAAAACTCTCAGGTTTCCTGTATTTACATAGCTTAAAGACTTAAAAATAGAATAGTCAAAGTTCAATAGCATATTTAAATTTAACAAAAAGAAATCTATTTATTAATTCACACTTAAATTATTGAACATTTATGCAATTATAACCCCCGACCTTTTAGAAGCTGCAACATCGGTTTGAGCCGGCAAGATGCAGCAAACTTTTATCAGTCTCAGATTTTTATTCTTACTATGGGCTTTCTTTAGAAGACTACCACATCGGTTGTGAGCCGGCAAGAGGTAGTAAACTTTTATCAGCCCACAGTTATATATATTAATATTTTTTTTATCATTTTATCATCATTTTTTTATGAGTAAACTTATTTTTAGAAGACTTCTTTTTGAAAAATTCAAGTATAAGTTTGAACTAAGACTAAATTTTTTGCTATATTCTACATAAAAATTGTTGATTTAAGTTTAATCTCCAAAAATAGTACGTATTATTAATCCGGTTAAGAGCTTATGGGAGAAAAAGCCACAAATTACATACATGAGCTCTTAAGATTTCTATATAATCTTTGTTTAGCATCCTACTCATACTTAACTCTATCATTTTTCGTTCTTCGCGAATATCTGTGAACGCTTAGCCTAAAAGTTAAGAAACAAGATAGAGCTCAACACGCTCGATCAGGTCAAAATTTACTCTTATTCTACCCAGCAGGAAAGTCAAAAATTATGACAAAACACTTATTTTATTTTTTGAAAATTTTTAAATTTTTATGGAAAAATGAGGTACGTGAGAACAACGGATGGCTGGCTATAATCAAATCGATTAGACCCCCATACTAGAGTTAAACATTGTCCTCAATGTTTTAAGAAAGGTTCTCTACGTAATCCTAAGCCGTTTATAAAGTTACTTAAACGATAAACGTTTAGTCGATAAGATTAGGATAGCGGTATTTCCCCAAAATTATGGCAAGCAAAAGGTAGGAAGCTCGTTGTGGACCGGGACACTCAAACACCGAATACGAGAGTCCTCTTTTTAGAAAATTTTAGGTAAATCCTACAAAAATTCACAAGCACAAACAACAAGAAACAGAAGAGTACAAGCCTCCCCACATCACAATAGAAATAAGAAAGAAAATAATAAAAGGATAAGCATGGGGTGCCTCCCACGAAGCGCTTGTTTAGGGTCACTAAGCTTGACCTAATCCCCGCATTTATTTGTCCTTGGGGAAGGTTTGGAGATCCGGGACAACCAATTGTGGTACGTCCCCTCCAAAGTAGTGCTTAATTCGATGACCGTTCACCTTGAAATTTGGCCCGGAGTTTTGAGATAACTCAACGGTGCCATATGGAAAGACTTGGGAAATGGTGAACGGTCCGGACCAACGGGATTTTAACTTGCCAGAGAACATCTTTAATCTAGAGTTAAAGAGGAGGACTTGATCACCGACGTTGAAAACGCGGTTTTTGATCTTTGAGTCATGGATCCTCTTTGTTTTCTCTTTATAGATCAAAGAGTTCTCATAGGCATGATCACAAAGTTTATTTAATTCATTGAGTTGAACTTTACGAGGATCATCCGCGGTCTGAAGGTCAAAGTTTGCATGCTTCAAGGCCCAGTAGGCTTTGTGCTCGAGCTCGATCGGTAGATGACATGCCTTTTCGTATACTAGCTTGTATGGGGTACACCCGATGGGTGTTTTGTAAGCTGTACGGAAGGCCCAAAGTGCATCATCTAGTTTGTTCGACCAAGAGGCATGGTTTTCGCCTACGGTCCTTTCAAGAATTTGTTTCAAGCCTCGATTGGATACCTCAACTTGCCCACTTATTTGTGGGTGATACGCGGTGGAGAGACGGTGAGTAACTCCATATTTAAGCATGCCCTTTGCAAACTGGTCATTGAAAAAATGGGTTCCGCGATCACTTATGATAGCACGAGGGGCACCGAATCAGGCGAAGAGAGATTTAAGAAATTTGCAAATAACTCGGGCGTCGTTTGTGGGGAGCGCTTTTGCTTCAACCCATTTTGACAAGTAGTCGACGGCCACGAGTATATATTTGTTCCCTCGTGAAGACGGGAAAGGCCCCATGAAATCTATGCCCCACACGTCAAAGATTTCACAAACTTGGATGGAATTTTGAGGCATTTCATCACGTTGCGAAATTTTCCCTTGACGCTGACAAGTGTCACATCGGGTGACCAAGTCATGGGCATCTTTGTAAATCGTGGGCCAATAAAATCCTGAGTCAAAAACCTTTTTGGCGGTGTAGTTGGCACCGTAATGTCCCCCGGTAGGTCTACTATGGCAAGCTGTGAGGATGTCAATAGCTTCTTGGTCTGCAACACATCGCCGGATCATTTGATCCACACATATTTTGAACAAATAGGGGTCGTCCCAAAAGTAATGTTTAACATCCTTGAAAAACTTGTTCTTTTGTTGAGACGACATCCCTTTAACAACGAAATTCCCCGCGTGGTAATTTGCATAATCGGCAAACCACGGGGTACTTGAGTCACTACGAGAAGTCACCATATTAAGTGTCTCGAGAGGAAAC
>BQNB010141862.1:0-17211 GCA_026074375.1 Tanacetum coccineum | reverse complement strand
CGCATTAAAGAAGAGTACATTCCAATTACTGCATTTAGAACTCGATATGGTCACTTTGTGTTCCAAGTGATGCCGTTTGAATTGACTAATGCGCCTGCTATATTTATGGACTTGATGAACCGAGTATGCAAGCCATATCTTGATAAGTTTGTCATTATGTTCATCGATGGTATTTTGTTTTATTCCAAGGACGAAGAAGAGCATGGAAAGCATTTGAAGATTATTTTGGAGTTGCTTAAGAAAGAGAGATTGTATGCCAAGTTTTCAAAGTGTGATTTTTGGCTAGATTCGGTACAATTTCTTGGTCATGTGATTGATCGTAATGGTGTTCATGTTGATCCTGCCAAGATCGAAGCCATTAAGAATTGGGCTGCACCAACGATGCCAACGGAGGTGAGGCAATTTCTTAGATTGGCTAGTTACTACCGGAGTTTTATTAAAGGTTTTTCTTTGATTTCTAAGCCACTGACTAAGTTGACTCAGAAAGATAAGAAATATGAGTAGGGAAAATATGAAGAGGAAGCTTTTTAGAAATTGAAGCAAAAGTTATGTAGTGCATCGATCTTAGCGTTGCCTGAAGGAACGGAAGATTTTGTGGTGTATTGTGATGCGTCACTTAAAGGTTATGGAGCCGTGTTGATGCAAAGAGAAAAGGTGATAGCGTATGCTTCTCGACAATTGAAAGCTCATGAAGAGAATTACACTATTCATGATTTTTGCTCTTAGATTATAGAGACATTATTTGTATGGGACGAAGTGTGTGGTTTTCACCAATCACAAGAGCCTACAATATATTTTGAATCAGAAAGAGCTAAACTTGAGACAACGGAGATGGATTGAGTTGTTGAGCGATTATGATTGTGAAATTCGATATCATCCTGGAAAAGCGAATGTTGTGGCTGACGCCTTAAGTCGAAAGGAAATGAATAAGCCATTGCGTGTTCGAGCCTTGATGATGACTATTCACAATGATCTACCTGAGCAGATTCGTGAAGCTCAAAAGGAAGCGATGAAAAGGAAGAATGTAAAGGCAGTGAATTTGGGGAGATTGACTAAGCAAATATTCGAGTTTCGCCTGGATAGAACACGTTGTTTTGGAAGTCGTGTTTGGTTGCCGCGATACAATGGATTAAGAGATTTGGTTATGCATGAATCGCATAAGTCCAAGTATTCTATCCATCCGGGATCGGACAAGATGTATCAAGATTTGAAGCTGTTGTATTGGTGGCCAAATATGAAAGCTGATATTGCCACGTATGTAAGCAAATGTTTGACTTGTGCGAAGGTTAAAGCTGAGCATCAGAAACCGTCTGGATAGCTACAACAACCTGAGATTCCCGTTTAGAAATGGGAAAGGATTACTATGGATTTTGTGAGTGGACTGCCAAGGACGTCGAGTGGTTATGATACAATTTGGGTTATTGTCGATCGACTGACCAAATCAGCTCATTTCCTACCAACGAAGAAAATGGATAGCATGGAGAAGCTCACACAACTTTATTTGAAGGAGGTAGTGTATAGGCATGGTGTTCCTGTTTCGATCATTTCGGATCGAGATAGCCATTTTACGTCAAGATTCTGGAGATCGCTTCAGAAAGCGTTGGGGACAAATTTGGATATGAGTACCGCTTACCACCCTTAAACGGATGGACAAAGCAAAAGGACTATACAAACGCTTGAAGATATATTGCGTGCCTATGTGATCGACTTTGGAAGTAGCTAGGATCGCCATCTGCCATTGGTCGAGTTCTCATATAACAATAGTTATCACGCGAGCATTAAGGCTGCACCATATGAGGCTTTGTACGGACGGAAATGTAGATCACCGGTATGCTGGAGTGAGGTTGGGGATAGCCAACTCATCGGTCCAGAATTGATTCGTGAAACGACCGAGAAGATCGTCCAGATTAAGAACCGCTTGTTGACTTCCCGTAGTCGCTAGAAAAGCTACACAGATAGAAGAACTAAGACGTTGGAATTTGAAGTCGGTGATATGGTACTGCTCAAGGTATCGCCATGGAAGGGCGTTGTGCATTTTAGAAAGCGCAAAAAGCTAAGTCCACGTTACATTGGGCCATTCAGGATTCTAGCTAGAGTTGGTCCTGTAGCTTATACGTTGGAGTTACCTGAAGAGTTGAAGGAGATTCATAGTACTTTTCATGTTTCAAATCTTAAGAAATGTTGAGTGGAAGGCGATATTGTTGTTCCGATGGATGAGATTCAACTTG
Organism: Tanacetum coccineum; assembly: GCA_026074375.1. NCBI lineage: Eukaryota > Viridiplantae > Streptophyta > Magnoliopsida > Asterales > Asteraceae > Tanacetum > Tanacetum coccineum. The sequence goes on along the minus strand of BQNB010141862.1, from coordinate 14,983 downwards.
ATGATAAGCTGCATATGATTGAAGAGCCAGTGGAAGTTGTTGATAGAGAAGTCAAGCGACTTAAGCAAAGTCGGATACTTATCGTTAAAGTTCGTTGGAATTCACAAAGAGGTCCAGAATTTACTTGATAACGTGAGGGTCAGATTAAGAAAAAGTACCTTCATCTCTTTACAAGTAAGGATGAAGCGAGGAAAAGAGAATAAGTCGAGCTGAGCACCGGGATGACGCTCCCTAAAAGAGGGGAGAATGTGACAACCCGAGTTTTAGGTCAATGTTTATCCCGAGCTATGATAAGTATTTTTGCTACGTAATTAATTACAGTCGATTATGCGATATAATGTTTGGTGAAAATTTCCATTTTATAGGGTAATTTCAAACCGTGATTGAGTTTCTATTTGTTTTTAGCGTCTAAGAAAGTCAGAAAAATTTATATTGTTGCTCTGAGAGCGTGATTATGTTATTTTTGTATTTTACGGCGTTTCCTTGAGTTTTTGTAAAAACCGTGTTTAAAGGTCGTGTTTTACGTGATTTAACATTTTATTAAACGTTTTAAAGTAAAATTTGTGGGACGGATTTAAAATATTTAGTAACGTGGTGTGACCCGAGTCTTTGGCCGATTTTAAATAAAAGAAAAGTGCATTGTACTAGTTTTAAAAGGACTTAAGGATAGAGGGGCCTAAATTGCCAAACTGCTACACTATTTTTCTATAAATAGCACACCAATACTTCCATTATTTCTCTTTAGTCAAAATTATTCTCTAGTCCCTTTCTCCTAGTCCACGACCGGCCAACCAAAGCCACCCCATTTCCTGTCAAATCTCCGACATGCATTACAATCTAATTACATATTATTGATCCTTGTATCGAGGCCTACAAAACCCACTAATAAAATCTTACATGCATTGAGTTTTGAAGAAATTAGATTTTTGGTTGATTCTTGAACTTTTCGAGTATAAAGGGGTGTTTAAAAGAGTTAGATTAGTGTTGTAGTGAAGTTGGTTGATTGAAAAAGGTTGGTTTGTTTGTGTTGGGGTTTCCTCCGATTTCAAAAGGAAAGGGGGAAACAAAAATTGATTTTTGTTATAGCATTGTGAGTATACTAGATACATTTCTAGTGTGGTTAATTTGATTATGTTGCGTGTATTATGGTTATTGCTATAAGATTCAAGTGCGGAAATTATTGAAAGCATATTTGGTTATTGACCAAAGTTTGATGGTTTTAGAATGCTTAAATAGGATAGCTAAGCATGTTTTGATAGTCGGATTATGTCAAAAATGTCGTTTTAATAGGTTTTGTGTTGACCAAGTTTGACCAGAAAGTTTGACTAACTCGTAGCGAGTCGATAAATTTTTGAAAGTTATTTTTGATAATGAAAAGTGATAGTGTTCGCCTTTAGCTACGTTTCGCTAGGTGGATCGTCACGTAACTCTTAATAATGAACGATTTACGGCCAAGTCAAGTTTGGTTATTTTAGAGGTAAAGTCAACTACGAAGTTTAACTTTTGAAAGTCAAACTTGCGTAAACTTTTGAATATGGTTGGTAGTGAGCAATGGGTTCGTAATGTTAGTTAATTTATAACGAAATATGAAGTTCAGATTATATTATCCTTACTTTTGGTAACTTTCTAAAAATGGAAACTTTGTGAAAAAGTGTCATGATATTATTAGTGCGTCAAAGAGAAATGTTTTGCGTCACACTTGGGATGGTGTAGTATGATTGTATGTTTAGTAATGTGATATAAATATATAATATATATATATATATTACTATATTTATATTATATTTTTTAATATATATATATATACTAGTATAATATATATGCAAGTATGCATTATATGAATTATTTTATATAGGTCGCTGTTAAGACGTGAAGCTATTTGCGCTTATTGATTTAATTGAATTGGATCTTTTGCTTAAGGTGAGTTCATAGCCTCGCATTTAAATCTTTTGATTTTTTAAACCCGCGAGGGGGATACATGTTTGTTTTATAAATCGAACACATATGATTTTATGGTATGCTGGACCCGATTATGAGATTGTTTCCGCATAAGTAGCTATTGTCGAAGTCCCTGTGGTGGTATTGTTCATGAAGGCGTGTATCGCCTTGTGAGATCCTGTGACGCTAATGCAAATTAGATCTACGGTGTTTGACAACCCTGCCCGGGGTATGAATCCTTGTGAACACCTTGTCAAACGGGCATTTTGTATTTAGAAGTAATAGGTATATGACAATAATACCTTGTTTGGAGCACAATGACATATGAAATGACATATGTATTGTTAACGTTCGATGTCATGAGCTTTGTGTCCGTGAAAGAAAAGAGATTGTTATACATTGTATTCGTTGCAATGTTTTCCCGAGAACTAATTATGTGTTCAAAGATTATTACTTATTGATTATTTTAAACTCTATGAATTTCACTCAACATTGTTGTTGATGTTTTAAACATGTTTTATCCTAGGTATCCAAGAATGAAGGAAACGATAGCGTGGAGGTACCGTGCGTGTAATAGATTTGGTGAAAGACTACTTGTGTGTTCCTTGTCTTTCAAAAACAATGTCTTAAGTTGTTCTAAAACAATGTCTTTATTTTGAAACAATAGTTTTTCAAATGTTGTAATGGTTGCGGTTGCGATTTTATGGGGACCTGAACGCGTTTTACTCTGATTAATAATGGAACACATGTTTGTTAAACGTCTCATTTGGGTCGTTTTCTATTATCTTGGTGAATGGTGCTATTTAGTAACACCCAATTGCTAATTCCGCTGCGCAATCCAAAGTTGTTTGGTTTGTGGTGTTACAGTGTTTGTGTCATAAAACACAAGGTTTGTTATGGTGCGCCATAAAACATAACGGGTTTGGGTTGGTTCTACCCGGTGTGTAAGAACTCGGTATATGAAACCTGTTGGTCTGTGTATGAACAACAAGTTCTTCCTTGAAAAATTTTGTTGCTTTAAAACTTGTACAAAATAATATATCCATAAAGAATGTTATGCTAACATACATACTTGAAACTAAATAACATATCCATAAATGGGCCAAAAACAGTTTGGATGAGACTTGGCCCATTTAGTCATTGGATATCTTATAAAAGCTAACAGAAAAGAAAAACACACCTTTGGATCATGATCAACATCCATAGAATGATTATCCACATTATTTGTATCTACATCAGATTCAAATGAGGTTTGCAAAAAGAAGTAATTGCCTCCATTAAGTCAGATTTTTTTTGCCATGATTCTCTTTATGTTCATCTTTTTTATGTTGGTATTCACCAAAATTCTAGTAACATGTATATTACGTATCTTACATAAAGTTATGGATATATTTTGAAACATCTTTTATAACATTTCCTTATGTATATTGTGTATTTTACATTAAATAACATGAAAAAATAAAACCTAACAGAAAAGAAAAACAAACCTTTGGATCATGATCAAAATCCATAGAATGATTATCCACATTTTTTGTATCTACATCAGATTCAAATGAGGTCTGCAAAAAGAAGAAATTATTAATTAAATTGCTGATTAAACATCACGTCATATAAACAAATATGTATAACTAAGTTTACGACACACCTTAACATCACGATCAACAAACATAGACTATGTATCTCCAAGTTTTACATGATTATCATGATTATCAAATCCACATGAGGGCTGCAAAAAGAGTGAATTGTTATTTATACAAATATGTATATATTCAAAATCAAATGTAAATAAAATACATACATTTTTTTCAACATCCATACAATACATTTGAGGTCTGCAAAAAAGGAAAAACAGGTTATGAAAAGAAAAAAGGTCACATACATTGTTATGTAAAGAAAAAAGGTCACCTTTTCAACATTAGAAGATGTTGATATCTTCAAATATTGCTCAATTGATGTTATACGTCTCTGAAAATCTGTTCGCATATCCGTAATCTTGTTCATAAGAGCAGCTCGATTAACTAGATTTTCTGTAAACCTACTTAAAGACTGCAAAAATAAGGTAATTTATGTTAAATAAGAATATAAGTTAAAAAAGTTTGCAAAAATATAAATATATACTTTATAAACCAAAACACTTACATCATGATCAAAGTCCCTAGTATCGCTAAACACATTATCAACAGGACTATCATTTGCAGTACTTGATGTCTGCATAGAAAAAAAATTGTGAGATAAAAAATAAGGATATATTAAATATAGGATGTATTTATAGAAGGATTTAACCTTATGTTGATTAACATATTGCTCAACTGCGGTGATAGGACTCTGAAATTCCCGTTGCATATCGCCAATCTTCTTTACAAGATCTTGGACACTCAACCCTTCATCAACATAATGGTGCACATCAGTACGGACATGGACCTCACGGCTAACCTCTGTGCGAACATGGACCTCATGGCTAACTACCTTGCGCTTAACCCGTGTTTTCTTTTTTTGAAGGTGCATGAGATGATGTACTTGCATTGGAGACATTATGGAAATACTCTAAGCTCGATTTCCACCATGGTTTATTCATCTCATCAGAAGAGGGAGTAAGGGTGCTGAGCCTAGTTCTAACATGAAAGAGACGATGATAATCACACTTTAAAAAGGGGGTCCCATCACTCCATGCCACTCTCCTAGGTATCACATTCTGTTCTTTAACCCACAATGTTTTTGAATTAGGAAAGGCTTCCAATAACCATATCTGAAAACATAACAAAAAATGCAATTTACTAATCAACTTTCTAAGTTTAAAACAAGTTTTTAAAGTTTCAAAAAACTTGACTAACCTTGAGGGGAAAAACAAATCCCTGCAAAGTATAGGTGGGAAGGTATGTCGAGCCCAAAGTTGCAATTTTTTTAAATGACCCTTACGAACTGTATGATCATTATTGTATACCCTTTTGTGAAACTCTTCCCACATGTGCTGACCCCAAGGGAAATTATCCCACGCTGAGAAATCATCAACTAGATTCAACACCTCCTTTGATATAACATGTCTTAACTCAAAACCCATAAACACAAAATCTAAAGCCAACAGCAAACATACATGGACAACATCATCATCCAATAGTTTATTAAGTTTAGTCCCCTTAACTCTGGCTACTCCAGGAAATACACGGTCACGGAAACCAGATCGACCTTTACTCAAATGGTCTAAACAACTTTTCCCGAAACGAAATCCGGTAACCAAACAAAACTCTCGCCTACCATACTTCAATGTATGTTGCCCAATATCAAAGATAAAGGGGGTATCCGTACTAGGGTCCTTGATATATCTTTGATGTTGTAGCAAAAAGTTAATTAGATGGTTATCATGCTCGTGGGTTCTTATATCTAACCACAGACCAAAAAAAGTGCTTCTAAACCTTTTATAACGCTCAGGTTTCATAGCCGTCTTACTTCCTATGGACTTTAGGATATGTAACTTAGCTCTGGTACTGACCTTGGCATCATAAACCTAGATTCATTCAAAAAAAATATATATAAACATAAATAAACAGTGGATGAACGATTGAAATCAAACCAATAGAAAACAAAATGAACGATTGAAATCAAAAACCCAAAAAATAATATTACCTTTACACGAGAAGCCATACATAAAGTATTAGCAACCGAATCAACGATTGAAATCAAAAACCCTAGAAAACAATCAAATGATTGATTGATCCAACTGTGTGTGTGCTACCAACGATTGATATCAAAAACCCTAGAAAATAATCAAACGATGGATTGATCCAACTAAGTGTGCGGTAGCAACGGATTTGTTGTTTTACACATTTGAATCGATAATTTTGATCGATGTTTAACAAAGAGAGTTGTGTTGTGTTGTGTATGTTTTTTTGATCGATAATTTTGATCCAATGTGTGTGTTGTGTGTGTTTTTTGAAAAATCACGTATACCTAGCAAATCTTAGTGCTAGATTTTTGTTATTTCCCCATGCAATAAAGCAAAAAGGTACAAGGGTACGGAGCTGTTAAGTTGAGCACTTGTGGGTTGAGCAGCCGTCAGTTGAGCATTTGGTGGGAGATAAAACAAAATAGTGGTTGAGTGTTGTGGGCCACAATAGTGGGCCATGTTTGCATCTAACCTAAAGTAAAATGTACTTGCAAACTGCCACATGACGACCATTGAGTGGAGTTGAGCAGTTGAGAAGTTGAACGTGATCAAATTGGGAAGATTTGGAAAACTTGACCATAATGAGGAATAAGAAAAAAAATCTTGTCCCTAAAGAGTACTTTTCTCTTATATTTTATATTCCGTACTATTATTTTGTATTTTTAAAGTAAAAACAAAATTAAAAAATTAAAAGAACAAGGAAGGATGGTGGCGGTATGGATAAATTCCTTTCTAATTGAATGTCATGGTTTGGTTTGATAGGAATACATTAGTAAGTTCGTGTAACACAACCATATTATAAATCGATAGCATTTCACATTTTAGATTCGCCGCCAAATATTGACACTTGTTCAATAAGAATGGCAGACGAAAGCTGTCAACCCAATGGTGCCTTTGGAATGGCAGCCGAAAGCTTATACCCGTTGTGGTGAAAAATACATTAGATATGACACATCCGTAATATGAACAAATTGATCACCAAAGAGAGATGCATATAGATAGAAAGTGTAGAGTTGTGGTGAAAGTGTGTTTAATGTTGACGTACCTACCATGCATTTCATGTGAAAATCCATTGGTGAAAAGGATGTGCTAGCTTTTTCAGTATCACAAGAAACAAACGTGCTAGCTTTAATTGTACCATTTTCATAGGGATGTGTGGTTTGCGCACCACTCACTTTTCACTTTTCTGTTATCTGTTTTATTGACCGGACAATACTATTTTAATGGGTTTTTTATTTCGTATATTTTGTCTTTTAATATTTTGACTTTATAGTTTTCATTCACTTCGTGTTTTTTTATGTCAGTTCTATTAATTTTATTAGCTGAACAAAGACAGTTTTTATGTTCTTCTGCTTCGTATTTTTTGTATTTTAACAGTTTTGACTTATCAAACATTATATATTTTTTTTCTGTTTTTATTTTATTTTACAGTTTTATAATAAAAACAAAAATTAAAAAATAATTTAAAAAATAAAAAAATTAAAAAAAATTAAGTGGTGTGTAAATCGTATGTTAAATGTCTACGCTTAAAAATGTGTAAAATTATAATAACTACACATTTTGCTATATGCGGTAATAATTGGTGTGACAAATTTTTCTACACATATAAGTGTGGAAATACAACAATATATATTAAATATATGAAAAAAATATATAAATGTATAAAACCGGTTTGACCCGGCAGTTCAACAGGTGAACCGGCTACTAAACCGGGTCAATTAAAAAACCGGGTTATAAAACATTGATAAAAACACATTCATTTAGTTGTTGAAGTTCGAAGTAACTGAAAGCCTCTTAACCAAGTTTTGTACTATGATATAACTATTGATTTAGAGACAAAAGGTTTGACTTTGGAAGTCAAATAGTAAACAGATACCATGTAGTAGTGCATCTGAAGGTTCATATATTCTGTAATATACACGCATCTGTGTTTTATTAACACCACCAATGAACTTAACGTCACAAAAATCATCTATCAATACGCCATGTTATCAAAAAGTTTCTTCAGGCGAAATGTTTGGTATATTAAGCTGTAAGATACTGTGTCTATTCGTTGAGATATAAATATGTCATTTTGGTTTACTGGATAAGTGAAATGTTTATCCTCAGGCTAACAATTAATCCCTCTCGAGATCTAATGAAAACTTTGGGAGTACTAAATATGGTATCTAACTACTCAGAATGAAGCAAACCCGAAAGGCACTTTATTTCAAACTTTGTTTAAACATTGATTAAAGCTGACCTCCTGTTATCATAATGCCTACAAACCGCTTATCTTTCATATTTTTTTTATTCGTGTTAGTATGTTATGGTGGTATTAATTATGTGCTTAATTCCATACAGGTTTTGAAAATGTTCACTATGCCTAGAGCAGACCAATACCATCTTAAAATGTGAAATATCTGCAAAATTTCATGCAAATTCTTAAGTGATCTCCAAGAATGAGAGCAGTGCAACAGATAGTGCAATACTCAATAGTTCATAGTTAGCCAACTAAATGGAGGGGGCTTGGAATTGGCGGCGCTAAAGAGTGTGCCACATGGGTTTGGCGCAGGTGGAAAGCCACGATACTGAGCCCTCTAAGGTTCAAGTATGCAATAACCGATATAGAAAAGCCTGGCCAAACACCACATCGAAAAGCTAGTAACAAAGTAGAATAGAACATGACCAGCAATGGTATGGTAGGCAATGAGAAGAACAATACTCTTTTCGTTCAAACATATTTCCATTTTGAAAAGGTGCATCAGATTTTATACATGTCTTTTTCCCGCGATATATAGAGTACTACAAAAATTGTTGTAAATGATGGAATCTAGAAATTGATGATCCAAAAGTAACGACCTGATCCAGCAATTATCCGCAGAAAAGAAATCCAAAGAGCCTAACGCTAATTTGCAAAAGGCATGCCACCAGAATAAACCACAGACTAAAGATAGTCTAACCTCGCTTATCCCCCTCCCTCAATTTGATGCAAGATCGACGCGTAGCTGATCAACTGAACTAAACTGGGTTTGAGTGGATACCTACTTTGTGTTAATTGTAAGAGAAATACCACCAAATAAGGCTTCAAAAATATTAACTCTGAACCACGGCTGCGCAATTACATGCTAATGCACATCACCAAAAGTAGAAATTACACAAAAGATCCAATTAATAGGGCTGATATGAAAAGGAAAATTAGAATTAAAGTTCGACTAAGCTCGATGTAGCAAGGACTAAAGACATAGGATAGCACGGATGCTGTTGGATCGATTCAAAGATTAAACGCAAATATCAATTGCAATATGTTTTTACAAAGTATAAATCTGTCATCATCATTTGATTCTACAGGATTCTAACTATTTATAGAAAATGAAAGGGTACAAGTGAACTATTGTGTCGGTTCAGAAAATAACTGTCATTGACAGTTAATTAACTGTCATCCGACAGTTGGGTTGGGCTTTGTCCCGTTTGACCCGTTTGACCCATTCGTTTGGGATTACAGGAAAAGCTTGGGTTTGACCCAATATTTAATAGGACAAGTAGCATGTGGTGGACATAAATTTTAATAATTTTCTGCACTACAATTTCTCTAAACCTAAACTTACCTTTCACTCAGGTTGATGAAACCTTTGAGATCAATGACAATGAAGCCCCTGTCATCAGACTTCGGAAGAGGCTCATAGTTGTCCATTCAAAAAATATCGCCTCAAAAAGTTTCTGGAATGGTTATTCCTGTCTTTGCAAGGAGATTGGTTGTTTTGAGCATAATGTTAATAATATAAAACCGGAGTATATTAAATTGTTTCAGTTAGATAAAAAGTTGCTGCCATTTACTTGGACCGTCATACGAATAGATGGCTCTCATTTTCACAGGTGAAACCATTTTATTAAAGAGTACAAATGTTATAGTAAATTTAGTTTCTTAATTTCTTTTTCTTGTATTCCCTTTCTACTAGATTTTCTGACGTTCACGTATTTGAGAAGCCTAATGACGAGCAAGCTCTGAAACTTATGAACTCATGTGCAGTTGCAGTATTAGAGGAGTTTAATGACAATGTTTTTGCATATGGAGAGAGTGATGAATACAGGTAAAACTTTAAATTATTTATATATTCATTGATCTTGTGCTAATGCACTGTGTAGTTGGTAATTAGTGTCAACATTTTTTGATTTTCAGCTTTGTTTTAAAGATCAATAGTGAGCTTTTTCAAAGACGTGCCAGGTATGATATGCGCCATTAGTTCAAGTTAGAACGGTACAAATGTCTTTTCAAGTTTGTGATTAATATTGGTCTGCCTACCCTCTTAAACCTTGCAGTGAAACAGTATCTGCAATTTGCTTGTTTTTCACTGCTATATATGTGATAAAATGGAAAGAATTCTTCCCGCAAAAAGAGTTGAAGTGCTTACCAAATTTTGATGGAAGGGCTGTCTCCTATCCAACATCTGCTATTATTCGAGATTATCTAGCTTGGAGACAAGTTGACTGTGAGTAAATTTTGGCATCTTTCTCTCATTTTATTTAATTATTTTTCTTCAGAAAGGGATAATATATGTGGAGGCCAAGTATACAACCTTTATTCATTTAGGTCACCACTATATCGAAACTATTTTTTACTCCACCTAAATATATATTTGGTTTTATCAAATACCGATTCCGGCCAAAAACATGTTGGACGACGAAAATGACATAAAAAAATTTCTGAATGTCAGGCTCATTAACATCCTTGTACAATTGTCTTGTTATTCATTTGTCAAAATTGATGCACATAGTTTTACTTATTTATTCGGGATAATTGCATGAAAATGTATCATACTTGTCATTTTTTGTTATTGTGTGTATTGAACTTTTTTTTATTTTATTGTGTGTACTGAACTTTCAAATTTCGACTTTTGTGTGTATTTTGTCACTTTTTGGCCATGTGAAATAACCATTTTACCCTTTGAATTTTGAAAAAAGTAAGGGTAAAACGGTCACAAATACACACAATAGTCGAAATTTGAAAGTTCAGTACACACAATAAGAAAAAAAAAAGTTTCAGTACACACAATTACAAAAAGTAACAAATATGATACATTTTCAAGTAATTAACCCTATTTATTCCTTACATGCCATTTCTGTAACTTGTTCGGTTTTTTCAATTTGTGTAGGTCACATAAACAATCAGTATAATACTTGCTTTTGGATGCTTGTCAAGTCGGGCAAAACCACAAGGGAAGCTCAAAGAAAGTTAAAGGTCCCAACTTTCTCTTGTATTTCCTATGTATTTACTTAGAATTTTTTTTTTTAAACATATGATAGGTCTGAAATTACGTCCACCTACAAATTTGCACCATACTGTAAATACTGCTTTTTTAATAAGAATGTTTGTTATGCAGGGGACTCAAACGCAGGAGAAGAATCAGATACTTTCTGAGTTCGGTATCGATTACAGTATGTTGCCAATCATGTTCCGCAATGGTTCTTGTGTATTCTGGGACAAGGTCATTTCTCTCTCTCTCATCAGAGCAAACTTGTATCTTTTTTGTTTTAAAACAGCAATTTTTCACACACATATACCAGTATACCACCTATCTCACAACCCACAACCTCTTAGTTAATGGGCACACTTGCATACCACCGACAATTTGAGAAATGATATAGTTATATCTGTAGACATCTGAAAAAGAAAACTCTTTATTTTGGGATAGTTTTTTTTTTGTTTGGGATATATTTGCATTAAACAAATATGTCAGTTTATTTTTCATTTAGTCAGTATACTTTAAAAGTCATTATTAAAACCACCATACCTTTTGAATTTGATTCTTTTCAGTAATTTGATTCATTGACTAGAAAGAACCCTAAAAGGTTGACTTGGCTGAATGAACTTTACAGCAGTTTTAAAATTAGTTGAATGACTTTTGTCATGAAATTTCTAAATTCTAGTGACCAAAATAGAACTGCTGTGAACGTATCTTGTTATGTATTGTAATTCGCCCGTTAACTTTTTCATGAGTCCGTGTACAGTAATACTAATGCATGATCTAAACACGAGTCTTATGATTATTGTATGTTCAGGAGACGACAGTGACAGATAACGGAGTCGTTGCAAAATCTCTCAAGAAAGTGGTCGTGGAACATTCAAATATAATTGAAGATGACTTTTGGGAGGCACATCCACTCATACTTGAAGAGACATCATGAAAACTGACTTATTGTGTTAGTATAACGAGTGCTGCAGCACACTAATTCGTTATTGCCCTAGTCTTAGTTCTATTCTTTTTTGCCTTCAACTTATCACTCTTTAGAGTTGTATATTGCCCTTAAGGTCTAAAACTTAAACTCTTTAGAGGCATGTTGAACTATTATTGATACTGGCTCATTTCTTGTAAAATTTTCCCAAAATAGGTACGTGGTTCATTCATGATGCATTCATTTGGATCAACCTCTAGGAAGGTTTCGATCATAGGGAAGTCATGTCCATTGTCATGGTGGTCGTTGGCTGCGCATGTAATGCAAAACATCGTCAGTAACAAGTATTGGTCTGTTGTTGCAAGTCCTCATCCCCCTCTTGCTTATATGCTCTTCGCACCTTTAAGGTCCCCATGCATGATTTTTTGGCTATTATAATCAATACATATAATGCTATGTATATACTTATTGAGATAACCAAGCAAAATAGCCCGCGTGTTGCGGCGGGGCATAATTTTTTTCGAATCGATTTTGAACGAATTTGAGTGGAAATGTGTCCGCGCGTTGCAACGGGGCTGACTTGTATTTGGCGTGTTTTTTTTATATTGTCTGCTTCTATGTTCCACGTTATTATACTCGCGGCATAAATGTTGACTAAGTAAAAAAGGGGAAAAAACTAAATGGGTCGGACCGAGGCGGGGCATAATTTTTTTCGAATTGATTTTGAACGAATATTGAGTAGGAATGTGCTCGTGCGTTGCAACGGGGCTGACTTGTATTCGACTTTTTTTTATATTGCATTTTTTTCAAATGCATAGGAATGGGGCCTTCGGTTTGGTTGGTCCATACTTTTTTTAAGCCAATGTACGCGGTTTCTTTTGACGAAATTTTTTTTCCGCACGATTTTATAAAAAATATTGAAATTTAATATTTTATAAAATAGTACTCATGTTAAATAGTACTCATGTTAAAGCCCAACGTTAAGGCCACTCGTCCCATTTATTACACAAAAGCACAAAAGAAAACCGGCCCATGTGAGGCGAGTGAAGGTCACACATGGAATTTATGTGTGCATGTGAGGCGAGTGAAGGTCACGCATGGAATTTAAGATGTCAAACCGCTTGGAATTTAATAGGCCAAAAATAGCCCAGTAAAAGAACAAAAGCCCATTCAATGTAGAATTTTGAATAGTGAAAGAACGTCAAAAATCGTAACAAACCTAAAATAAGTATATATATAATTTTTTTTATTTTTTTAACTTGGGCCGTTATTGGGCTAACGGTTTCGCAAGCGTTTTACTCCAATTTTAGTATACATAGTAATAAGACAACCAAAATATGATATAGAGCGATATGATGAAATATAGTAATCGTGATAATCCCTCTCACTCGACATTATTCAGACGAAGGCAATGAAGAGTAGGGGTGTGCACGGTTCGGTTTTGTTCGGTTTTTTGCTAACCGAACCGAAATATTCGGTTTTTATAAAAGCAAAAACTGAAACTGTTCGGTTTTTGGTTTTCGGTTTATTATCGGCATTGGTCCGGTTTTTTGGTTGTTTCGGTTTTTAACCGTTTATATTTAGGCGTTTGGTTATTCTTCTTAACTTTTTTTTGCCAATTTAAGCCTAATAATGTTTATCTCAAATTTCTACGATTATACACATATAAATAATACACACACACATGCAAGCAGTGGCGGAGCTTGAAAGTTTTTCGTGGGAGGGCCAAAACAAGATATGGTGGAGTTGAGCTTGCAAATATCGTCATTAGCACTCCAATTTAGGTTTTTTATTTAAAAAACTAGATATTTGGAGCTAAATTTTGGTATTAATTATATACTAATTGGGATTTGGGGAAGGCCAAACTGAAAAACTGTTTTTTAACACATGAAATGCAAAAAATTATATACTAATGGGCCTATCTCAAGGGGGCCAGCACCCTATTAGTTGATATTTTGAAAGATTTATCAAATCATTATCCGTTTGATAGGATTAGTATCAATCCTTAGCTGTGTGATAGGATAAGCTCTACATTAATTGTCTTAGTTGTATTCTTGTCATCATGGGCTCAAGCCTATACCTTGTAGAGTATATATGTCGTATGATTTGAAGAAAATAAGACAAGGAAATATTTTACTCTTCAATACACCCTTCCTTATCTAGCTATAGCTCCGCCTATGCATGCAAGTGAACATTGACATAGTATGATCACTGTTATGTAATGATATATAGTCAAGTAAACACACATACACGACAAACAAACGTTAAAATAAATATATTATAATCACCTCCAAAATGAATATGGAACAATGTTTTTAACCCGCGCTTCGCAACGGAGCGCAGGTATTTACGTTGATATTAACAAAATGTAGGCACCCTTCTTTTCTTTTTTCATGGAAATGTAACCGGAATCACCAACATTGCACAAAAATATACATAAAGATTCATACATAAGCAGGATTCTATTGATTAAAAATTAGATTACAAACCGAAAGCATTAAACACACATACTAAAAACCATGTATTATAGCCTTTTGACCCCAAGAACCTAATCCCGAACCCTTCTCGGTTTCATTTTCCCTCTTCTTTGCACCTGACGTAGCCTCATTCCCACTGACCACCTTTTGATCCCAAGAAAGTGCTCCCAACCCTTCTCAGTTTCATTTTCCGTCTTCTTACCCTTCTCAGTTTCATTTTCCGTCTTCTTTACACCCCAGGCAGCCTCAATCCCACCGACCACCTTTTGACCCCAAGAATATGCTTCTAAAAGTCGAACTTTGTGTGAGAGAATATCCACCTGACCGTTTTCTCCGACTTATTCATTCTTATGACCATCATGCCCCTTTTTGATTTTTTGCACTTGGCTCACATAAAATTTACCTTTATCGATCCATTCATGAGTTATCGGGTCAAAAGTGCTACTAAACTACACTCAAATAAACAATCAGTTTCAGCAATTAAAAGTAATACCAGTAATGATTAACTGCCTAAAACTTTGCAACCTCCAGTTTAACTTCTTCCTATGTAATATCCGATACTACTTACTCTTAAGCCGTTAATGACTGCGTATAGTTTATGTGTTTGTTTGAATGAAAACAGTGAACGCGTACCTTGAGTGTCTTCTTTACTGCTGCTTGCTCCTTCAATCATTGCGGGTTTGTCCAAGATGGCATCGACGCTAAAGTCAGCTGATCCTTTTCGTGTGGAAGAACTAATTCCTTTGTACTTTTT
>BQNB010141861.1:5603-17211 GCA_026074375.1 Tanacetum coccineum | reverse complement strand
TTGACTAATTAGCTTTTAAAGCCTTTCATAGGTTTGCTCAATAACTTTTTGTGTTGGATGCAGCAAAGTTTTCATATTGCTGCTTCAGAAGATTTTTCTAAGTTTTCTTTGTAGCAGTATTACCTCTAAATCTGTTCTAAATAGCCTGCATCAGTGTCTTAGCATCCTTGTATGAGTTAAACTTTAATTGATGCTCATTAGGTAACGCCATCAACAAAGTGCTTCTTACCTTCAACTCTGCCCTTCTTTGTGCCTTATCTTCAACACTTGTAGGAGGGATAATAGTCACCTTACCGTCAACAGTTTTTGTTACTATGGGTGCATTACCATTTTCTACGATCTCACATAGAGTGTAATCAATGCATTGTAGGTACTGCTCCATCCTCATCTTCCATAGATCATACTCACCAGGTTAGAGTATGGGTAGCTTAATGGTTTGAGTAAATTGAGAATCCATTGCTTCTTGAAAAAGTAGATCTTGTGTGTAGTAAAGGTTCTTCTTATTCAAAGTTTCTCACAAGCTCTGATACCACTTGTTGATCCCAATAGAATAGATCTCGCTTAGCTTGTATAAGGCTAAGTTGTATTGAATAAATCCAAAACAACTATGATAGAAACTTTGATTATGAATATGAAAGACTGAGCGGAATCTAGTCAATGATACTAAGAAGAATTTCAATGAAACAGTAATGAATAAGATCAATAACAAACAGTTTATCAAACTTTTAGCCTCAATATAATACGAACACTCTTAATAGTGTTAGGGTTTACAAAACCTTAAAGCTACAAACAGATTAACAGAATAATGAAAAGATATCAATCTATATGCCCTAGGACCTCCTTTTATACACCAAGGAGTCCTAACTGGCTTACAATATTTTCTTAAGTTATCATGATCTTCTAAACAAATAACTTATACGTATCTTTAAAAAAAATATTTTATACATATCGCATAATTAATATTTATCTTCAATCAATCTTTATCCTTTAGCAGTTGTAATCTTTTAGCAGTTGTAACTCTGTCAGCAGTTGTAACTTTTAGAACCAGCAGCACTAACTGTGTACAAGCAACATTAACTACTTAGAATATTTTCTTCATTCTTCTCCAGCAGTACTAAGTTACACTAGCAGTACTAACTTTACTCTGGCATTACTAACATTACTAGCAGTACTAATATACACTAGCAGTAGTGACTTACACTAGCAGTACTAACTACTTAGCATATTTTTCATAAAGATTACTAACAAAACTAAGTTTTGCTTGGCAGCAGTAACAAACCTTAGCAGTCTTAACTTCCACTTTGCAGTAGTAATTTCCAAACAGCATCAAGAAGCTTTTAATCCTAACAATCCTCCCCTAAACTTGATATTTATCTTCAAAATCATCAAGTTTCTTTATTCAAAGCTTCATAATCACCAGGAGGATGCTTTCAAACACTTCCAGGATTCTTGAGTTGTTTTTTAATGAGCTTAAGAAGCTGATAACATATTTTATTAAATTGATCAGCTTGAAGCTTCTTGTTGAGCATGCCTGTGAGTGTTGTAGGTGTAAGGGGATAATTTTTCTCTACCAGCATAAAAATATGCATAGATTGCAATCTCAGAAAGTGTACTCCATAAGAATCAAATAGCTTCTATATCAATACTTTTTCATCTTGCAGAGTCCTCTATACTAGACTTTCTACATCAGGTTGAAACATTGTCATTAGATCCCCCTATATTACTCTCTCATATCCCTCTTCTGGTCTTGTAGATCCATGCTTAGCTTTCACCAATTTCCATAGAGTTTCCAAATCTTCTCTGTCAAAATCTCTAAGCATCTGAATCATTGATGAGTATCTTTTTGAACTTCCATTAGCTCTTATGATTTGAAATAGGCTGATCTTTCCTTCATTAACAATTTTCCAATCAACAATGCTTGAAGGTTTAGTAGCTAATGGTATAGCATCAATTGCTACTTCCTCTTCATCAGGAACAACCTCTATAAGATTTTTCATCTCAGCTTTTTCTTGATCATCATCTATCTTTTGCTTCTTTTCCTTCTCTTGTTCTAGCTCATCACCTGCTCTCTTAGAACTACTCTCTTGTGCCATCTCTGCTTTAGCGTTCTTTGAGCTCTCTTTCACCAACTCAGTATCCATATCAACAAACATATTTACCCTTGTCATGGCTTTATCAAATAACTTTTGAATTTCTGCAAATGACTTATTCTTAAATTGACTTTGCTTATAACCAGCCATGTGTTTCAGATAAGTTGACATTGTACTCTTCTTTTGTGCTTTAGTTGGTGGCTTGTTCCTCTTTTCTTGAGCTCTTAATGATGCAAAGTGTTTCTTTCTCTTCTCCAAGAGCTCTATAAACAATCTTGCCTTCTCTTCATTTGTTAATTCTTCTTGCTCTCTTGCTTGCAATCTTTCAGCCAATAACCTATCAGCCTCTATCATTGCTTGCACATTATCCCATGAAATGTTGGCTTCTTTAACTTTCTTAGCCTTCTTTCTTGTAAGTCTTGCTTGTCCTTCTTCTTTAGCTTATAGCTTGAAAGCAAGTTCTTCATCAAGTCTTATTTGTTATTTCTTCTTCAAAGGCTTCTCAGGTTCCATTATCTTAGTTTTGCCTTTATCCTTGATGTTTGAAGGTATTGTTATTAGTGTTGTTCTTGTTGTAGATTCACCAGGGTCTCTAAAAGTAATGCTTTTAGCTTTGGGTATTGTTGAGGGCGCTGTTGTGGTTGTATTCTGCACTGGCTCTTGTACCATAACCTTAGGTTTTGCACTCCTCAATTCAGCCAATGCTTGAGCCAAAGTGAAATCAACTTTAGTGATAGCAGTTGTTGTTGTAGTGGTAGCAGCTAACTTCAACACTAGCAGTAGTAACTACTTCACCAACAGTAGTAACTGGATCAGCAGAACTAACCTCCTTCTCAACCACATCATGTTCTGCAAACACTTCCTCACCATCAAGAATACATGTATCAAACATTTCTTCAACATTCCTCCTCGAATCTCATCAACCAATGTCACTACTTCATCAACATCAATATTATCAATTATCCTCCCTTGTTTGGATACATCCTCTAGATCACCCAAACCTTCATCATCAGAGGAAATAACCTTAGCACTTAGACCAACCTTGTACAACCTTTTGAGTCTCTGAGTTCTTGACCTTTTCTTCTTCTCAAGCTTCTTTACTCTCCTTTTTAAGCTATCAATCTCCAATGCTTGAATGGTCTTTGTAGTCTCCAGAGCAAGAACTCTTGATTGTAATGTGGTACAAAGTTCTATCAATTCATTTAGTTTAATACTATCCTCACCACTGATAAGTGGATCATTGGAATGTATAGGTACACTTTCCACATTTCTAGTCTTATCTACTATAGGTTCTGTAGGACCACTAGGTTGAGGAACCTTAGTGTCCTTCCTCTGTTTCCTCCTTGGTTGTTTCTCCCGAGGTTGTGATGTAGATGGTTGAGTAATAGTAAGTATGTGATGGGGATCAGTCGGTATTTCTGAATCTTCACCTATTTCTTCATGAGCTTGAACCATTATAGTTTGAAATAAAGGGGTGACTCTCCTAGAAAAACCTTTTCCTTCCCTTTTCATGTTCCTAAAGACCTTCTTAGTATGAGAGGAGGTAACAAAAATCTTTTTGTGATGTGACATATCTCCAAGTTGTTGATTCATAAATAGTTGTACAAATCTTGGATACATCAGAAATTTAACCCCATCTTCTAAGTTCTTCATCATATTATCAAAAATATACTTGGAAAAGTTAATTTTTTGGTTTGTGGCTAAGCAGATTATTGCAGAGGCCATAGTACTACTAAATTCGTTCCATGCAGTAGTCTTATCACTTAGGCATTGCAGAATAGTATGAATCAAATACTTCTATTGAGGAGAAAAGAAAGCCTTATAAATGTAAGTTTATGTGTAAGTTTTTCATACCCCATTCTTGTCAGTTCTTCAAAAAGGGTAGTAGTGGGTAGACATTCAGTACCTTCAGCATCTTCTAGGTGAAGATCTCTTCTTACACTCGTATCAGTGATGATCACTTTCTTCCCATCCACTAGGGCTTGTAACTGGACTTCTCCATTGACAGTTTTCACTTTTTCTTTTGTAGCAAACTCTAACTTCCTTTTAAGCTTTACAATATCTAAATCTCTTAAATAAATTTCATGTTTTAAGAATTTTATATCTTCCTTATACACAGACTCATTTTTCTTAAAGACTAACAATCTAGCTTCTATAGATTCTAAACCAGTTTTATAAGAGACAACACTTATCCTAGTTGTTCTTAAGTCTTTAACTAATTGTTCATTTTGTTCTTTTAGATTTTTTACACATTCTAAACAAGATGAACAACAATTTGAGTCATTGGATACCTCAAAGTTTGTAGAAGAACTTGAACTTGTTAAAGAATAAGCCATGAGAGCAAAATTAATTGGATCTTCTTCTGCTTGGTCACTTCAATCATAACCAAATCCATCACACTAAGACACTAAGGCATTTGAAGTAGTTTTCTCAACTGGCACAGTCCTTTTAGTAGGCTCTATGTTCCCGCTGTCTTGATTCATGGGTGCCCTACACTCCCTTGCAAAGTGTCCTCTCCTGTGGCAGTTGAAACACTCCACCTTGGACTTGTCAAACCTAATTCTTTCTTTGTTGGCCATGTCCAGCTTCCTTCCAGTATTCTTCAGGAATCTTCTTGCCCTCATATTCAGCATAGCAAAGTTCCACCTTAGATCCATCTCTTCTAGATCATCAGGATTGATTTGTTGTAGATCTCGGGAATGTTAAAGAAAAAGATATGTGTAAGAAACTAAAGAAGAAACTTAAAGAAGCAAGGTTGAGCAACACATTCCTTCGTATGCAGAATGAACGAGTTGAGAGAGATCTCTATTGGACTAGGGTTGGGGATTTGTGTTTTAAGAAAGATCGAATGAAGCTATTGATGTCCCGATTGAAGATGAGAAGAGTCCTTTGTCTGAGCCCTAAGGATCTCCTCCTGATGTGTAGTAGTTTAGTTTCAATTGTAGTTTCTTTTGTTGTGTAATCACTAAACTGAGTCCTCAGTTGGTAGAACTAGTACTACTGGTTGTAACGATTTGTATCATTTTATGAAACAATGCAACTATGTATTAACTCTTTATGATGAAAAATGAATGACTATCTTTTGATTACTACTTGATGTTTTGTGACTGTTGTTGTGGTTGATTTGTCATTATATCATGTTATGAGAGTATCATGTTATGAATGCTTACCAGATTGTTTTATGTGTGACGTGACAGAATCATGCCTCCAAAGTCTGCACCTATGACTCTCGGCTATTCGTCGAATGATCAAGGAAAGTGTTGATGCCGCTATTGCTGCTGAGCGGGCTAGGCAAGTGAATGTTAGGAACAATGCTAGTGGATCTAGTCCAGTTAAGTCGAACACAATCTGCACCTGCTGTTTGTATGAGTGCATTTTGCTGGTTTATGAAGTGCAATCCTGCTGCCTTTCGTGGGAAGGAGCTGTTGAATTGTGAAGGTGGTTTAAGAAAACTGAGAGTGTTTTCGAGATCAGTGAATGTGCCAAGGGTAAGAAGGTAAAGTTTGCTGCTACTATATTGGAAGGACCAGCTTTGACTTGGTGGAAAACTAAAGTTTAGCAACTAGGGTTGGAGACCGTGAACCAAATGCCTTGGTCTGCGGATTGAACAACTGATGAACTGTTGAGTTTTATCCGATAGAAGAGATACAACGTATGAAGCACGAGTTGTGGAACTTGAAGGTTAAGGAGTATGACATTGTTGCTTATACTCAGAGGTTCAACGAGCTTGCATTGATGTTTCCAAGAATGGTAGAGCCTGAAAGAGTGAAAGTTAATGCTTATATTCGATGGGGTTTGGGGAGAGTTGGCAAATTCTGTGAGGTGGGATATCGTGGTTTAATGGATAACATCAAGGTGAATGTGACACGCTAAGCTTGCTTGATTTGAATGAAGCAGTACGTATGAGGCTCAAAATTGATGGAGGCGTGTACTATGTTGATAGAGGTATGAGGTGTGACGGATATTTTTTGTAAGGAAGGAACGTCGGCTCGGGGAATCGGATTGGTGTAGTGCTGCCCTAACCGAAAAGTTCGCAAGCTAGAAATGAAAGAATTTTGGAAGGTAATAACACCCACACGTGGGAAAACCTTCAAGGTGAAATAGTATGTAGGGCAATCAAAGGATAACACACGCCAGACTTGCAGAATACCCAAAAGCAGGAAATGCTCTGAGCCATGGTTCCCTGCTCCTACTGATGTAAAGCTTCCCTTTGTGTGACGTTGTTTTTATCCGCCATGTTGGTCAGTGTACTCTCGAAATGTCACAGATGTAGGAAAGGTTGGACATAAGAAAGGTATTTGTAGGGAGAAGAGAGTGTACTGACGGTGCTAACGCACAGTCCTAGTTTGGACTTATGAGAGCGATGCGATGAGTGAGGGTCGAGCAGGTCATACTAGGAACCGATGTCCGAAGAAGGTGAAGCAAGAAGAAGTTGGAGAAGTTCGTGGTCGAGCTTATGCTTTTAAGGATGCTGAGCCGAAAGGTCTGAATGTGGTTACTGGTACGTTTCTGCTAAATAACTGATATGCTTCTGTTTTATTTGATTCGGGCTTCGATAGGAGTTTTGTGAACACTAGATTTAGTTCATTGCTCGATATCAAACCGATTAAAATAGAGGATAGTTATGAAGTAGAGTTAGCTGACGGAAGGATAGTTAGTACGAACACTATTTTGAAAGGTTGCACTTTGAGTTTAGTGAACCATATTTTAAATCGATCTTATGCTATTGAGCTGGGTACGCTTGAAGTCATCATCGGTATGGATTGGCTTGTCAAGCACGATGCCGTTATCGTCTGTGGCGAGAAAAGTTTGTACGTGATACCTTAATGTGGAATAAAACCTATATAGTTAAATGGTGACAAAGGTGGATCTCCGATTGAAGATTATTTCGTGAATCAAGGCCCATGAAGTATGTCGAGCGAGGTTTGCATGTTGTTTTGGTACCGATAACGAGAAGAAATCGAAGGAGAAACGAATGGAAGATGTGCCTATAATTCGTGACTTTCCTAAGGTGTTTCCTGAGGAGCTGCCAGGACTACCACCACCGAGGCAAGTTGAGTTTTGAATTGATCTAGTACCGGGGGCTACACCTGTTGCACGTGCACCGAATAGATTGGCACCATCTAAAATGAAAGAGTTGTCGGTAGACTTACAAGAGTTGTTGGAGAAAGGATTTGTTCGTCCAAGTTCGTCACCGTGGGGAGCACCGGTGTTGTTTGTGAAAAAGAAAGATGGATCTTCCAGGATGTGTATAGATTATCGTGAGTTGAATAAGTTGACTGTCAAGAATCGTTATCCTCTTCCGAGAATCGATGATTTATTTGATCAGCTGCAAGGTTCTAGCGTATATTCTAAGATCGATCTGCGATCAGGATATCACCAGTTACGCATTAAAGAGGAAGACATTCCGATTACTACATTTAGAACTCGGTATGGTCACTTTGAGTTCCAAGTAATGCCGTTTGGATTGACTAATGCGCCTGCTGTGTTTATGGACTTGATGAACCGAGTATGCAAGCCATATCTTGATAAGTTCGTCATAGTGTTCATCGATAGAAATTTTGTTTATTCCAAGGACGAAGAAGAGCAATTAAAAGCATTAAAGATTATTTTTGGAGCTACTGAAGAAAGAGAGATTGTACGCCAAGTTTTTGAAGTGTGATTTTTGGCTAGATTCGGTACAATTTCTGGGTCATGTGATTGATCGTAGTGGTGTTCATGTTGATCCTGCCAAGATCGAAGCCATTAAGAGTTGGGCTGCACCGACGACGCCAACAGAGGTGAGGCAATTTCTTGGATTGGCTGGGTATTATCAAGGTTATAATGAAGGATTATTTATTTGAATTTCTAAGCCTCTACTAAGTTGACTCTAGAAAATAGAAAATACGAGTAGGGAAAAGAAGAAGAAGAAGCTTTTCAAACGTTGAAGCAGAAGTTGTGTAGTGCACCGATCTTAGCATTGCCCGAGGGAACGGAAGATTTCATGGTGTATTGTGACGCATCTCTTAAAGGTTATGGAGCCGTGTTGATGCAAAGAGAGAAAGTGATAGCGTATGCTTCTAGACAATTGAAGGTCCATGAAGAGAATTACACTACTCACGATTTGGAGTTAGGAGCCGTTGTTTTCGCTCTTAGATTATGGAGACATTATTTGTATGGGACGAAGTGTGTGGTTTTCACCGATCACAAGAGCCTACGATATATCTTGAATCAGAAAGAGTTAAACTTGAGACAACGAAGGTGGATTGAGTTGTTGAGTGATTACGATTGTGAAATTCGGTATCATCCTGGAAAAGCAAATGTGGTGGCTGACGCCTTAAGTCAGAAGGGAAGGGAAAAGCCATTGCGTGTTCGAGCTTTGATGATGACTGTTCACAATGATTTACCGAAGCAGATTCGTGAAGCTCAGGGAGAAGCCATGAAAAGAAAGAATGTAAAAGCAGAAAATTTGGGGAGATTGATTAAGCCGATATTCGAATTTCGCCCTGATGGAACACGTTGTTTTGGGAATCGTGTTTGGTTGCCGCGA
Source organism: Tanacetum coccineum (assembly GCA_026074375.1). NCBI lineage: Eukaryota > Viridiplantae > Streptophyta > Magnoliopsida > Asterales > Asteraceae > Tanacetum > Tanacetum coccineum. The sequence continues at coordinate 8,592 of BQNB010141861.1, read as the reverse complement.
TTCGGTGGATTGAGAGATTTGGTTATGCATGAGTCGCATAAGTCCAAGTATTCTATCCATCCGGGATCGGATAAGATGTATCAAGATTTGAAGTTGTTGTATTGGTGGCCGAATATGAAAGCGGATATTGCCACGTATGTTAGTAAGTGTTTGACTTGTGCGAAAGTTAAGGCCGAGCATCAGAAACCGTCTGGGTTGCTGCAACAACCTGAGATTCCTGTTTGGAAGTGGGAAAGAATTACTATGGATTTTGTGAGCGGACTGCCGAGAACGCCAAGTGGGTATGATACGATTTGGGTTATTGTCGACCGACTGACCAAATCAGCTCATTTCCTGCCTATGAAGAAAACAAGAAAACGGAAGTAGTATGTAGAAAACTCACGCAACTGTATTATGAAAGAATTATAAGTATGCATTAGTGTACCTGTTTCGATCATTTCGGATCGAGATAGCCATTTTACGTCAAATTTTTGGAGATCGCTTCAGAAGGCGTTGGGGACAAATTTGGATATGAGTACCGCTTACCGCCCTCAAACGGATGGTCAAAGTGAAAGGACAATACAAACGCTGGAAGATATGTTGCGTGCCTGTGTGATTGACTTTGGAAATAGTTGGGATCGCCATTTGCCATTGGTCGAGTTCTCATATAACAATAGTTATCACGCAAGTATTAAGGCTGCACCATATGAAGCTTTGTACGAAAGAAAGTGTAGATCACATGTATGCTAGAGTGAGGTTGAGATAGTCCAACCACTCGGTCCAAGTTGAACCGTGATAATGACGAAGAAAGTTGTCCCAGTAAGAATCTTATGGTTAACTGCTCGCAGTCCCCGCCAGAAGAGTTTATGCATAGAAGACTTATAAGCATTAGAATTTGAAGTTGGTGATAAGGTATTGCTCAAGGTATCGCCATGGAAGGGCGCTGTGCATTTCGTAAAGCGCGGGAAGTTAAGTCCACGTTACATTGGGCCATTTAAGATTGTAGCTAGAGTGGGTCCTGTAGCTTATACGTTGAAGTTGCCTAAAGAATTGAAGGGAATTCATAGTACTTTTCAAGTTTCGAATCTTAAGAAGTGTTTAGCGGAAGGTGATGTTGTAGTTTCGATGGAAGAAATTCAACTTGATGAAAGAAATTCAACTTGATGATAAGTTGCATATGATTAAGGAACAGTAAATTGTGATAAAGAATAAACGACTTAAGAAAGAGTCGGATAACCTATAGTTAAAGTTCGTTGGAATTCGCAAAGAGGTCTAGAGTTTACTTGGGAACGTGATGATCAAATTAAGAAGAAGTACCCTCATCTCTTTACAAGTAAGGACAAAGCGGAGAGAGTGGATGAGACGAGCTGAGTGCCAGGACGTCACTCCCTAAAGGTGGGGAGAATGTAACAACATCGATTTTCAGGTCAATCATGTTTTATCCTTAGCTAAGATAGTTATTTTAATTACGTAAATAATTATAGTCGTTATGCTATATGTGGTTGATGAGAATTTCCATTTATTGGTGAAGTTCGTTTCGTGATTTAGTTTCTATTTGTTTTTAGCATCTAAGAAAGTCAAAATTTTTTATTTTATTGCTCCGAGAGCGTAAATATGTTAATTTTGTATTTTTCGTCATTTCCCCGAGTTTTTGTAAAAACCGTGTTTAAAAGTCGTGTTTTACGAGGTTTAACGTTTTATTAAAGGTTTTAAACTATATTTAGTGGGACGGATTTAAAATATTTACAAACATGGTGTGACTCGTGTTTATGGCCGAATTTTATTAATAAAAAGATGACTTGTACTAATTTTAAAAGAGATGTAGTATGGAGGGACTAGTTTTGCCAATATATCAAAGTCTAATTCTATAAATAGGACACATATACCTCACATTTTTCACTTTTAGAAAATCAAATTCTCTTGTCTCCCCCCTCTCCTTGTTGCCGTTCGAACTCAAACACACACATACAAATCATTGTTAAAAATTTGTTACTTACATGTATTTAAATCCGATTATACCATATTAATCCTTGTTCAATCCTCTACATTTCCTACTAAAGAAGCCTCACATGCAATGAGTATTTAAGAAGTTGGGTTTTTGGTCAATTTCTATTGATTTGGTGTACAAGGAAGTGTTTCTAGTTGATAGATTGTTGTTATATTGAAGTGGTTTGGTTTAAAAAGGTTGTTTGGTTGCCTTGCTTGTTTCGTCCGCACGGTTTGGTCAAGGGGGAAGCGAAGTCGAGTCTTGTTATTGCTTTGTGAGTGTTTACTTGTTGTTATTTGTTGATTAATTAGATGGTTATTGCATATATGTGATTGTAGCTAGTTGATTCAAGTGCAAAATGGGTTTGAAAGTATTTCAAGTATGAACATATGTTTGATAGTTTTAGTACATGTTTTAGACTAGTTAAACATATTGGAATGGTAGGATTTTGGTAAAATGAGTTTTTGTAAGACTTTATGTTGACTTTTGTTGACCAGAAAGTTTGACTTGACCATAGCGTGTCGAGAAAATTTTAAAATCTAAATTAGGCTTTTGAATATGATAAAGGATGTTCTAAGGTCCGTTTTGATATAAGGCAGGCCTTGTAACTCCTACAAACGAAGATTCTACGGCAGAGTCAAGATTGAGTTATTTTTAGGTAAAAAGTCAACAATGAAGTTTGACTTTTAAAAGTCAAACTTGCGTATACTGTTGAATATAGTTTATAACAAGCAAATGATTCGTAATGTTAGTTAAACTAAGATGAAGCTATAAGTTTGGGTTATATTATCTTTACTTTCGGCAAGCTTTCTAAAAATGGAAACTTTATTGAAAATGTTGTGATATTGTTAAGTAAGTCAAAGCGAAATGTTTTGCGTCGCACATGGAGATTCTAGTATATGATTGTATATACGTAATAGTGATATATATATATACACACACACATATATATATACACACACACACACACACACACACACACACACACACACATATATATATATATATATATATATATATATA
>BQNB010141860.1:2370-17211 GCA_026074375.1 Tanacetum coccineum | reverse complement strand
AAAACATATCTTTTAAATGTAGAAAATGTTTTGTGATGTTTATTAAAAATGTTTACAACAGTTTATAAAAGTTTGAGGTTGAAAAAAAATTTCCTTTGATCACAAAATACATTAAGCATTTATTTATACATACCTTTAAGTGATGTAATCGATGAAATGGGAATTTACTACTAAATACTTATTTATGTTTAATTTTACGTTGAACGCTTTTATATTTTGTGATTTTCAAAACGTAAAGATGTGAAAAAATATTATTAATGTTTTTAGGCATTATATTTTATCAACAATCTTCCCCTTCTTGATGATTACAAAATTTAAACTCATTAAATGTAAAATTATTTTTAAACAAGTATTTAGTGAGTTTCATGTCATTTCTCCCCCTTTTTGTAGAATCAAAAAGGAATCGTCGAGGATTGCTAGAAAAATTGACGAAATAAATACTCCCCCTTGATGTGTGCTCCCCCTCGTTCGAGGGCACCAAGAAAAAGAGCTATGGTTACTTAGCTACAAAACCGAGTTAGAACAATACAAATATTTCTAACATGTAGCAAGAAGGAAGGAAAATATGGCATACAACCAACAATGATCATTCATTAAAAATAAAATAGTGTGTGAAACACACTCAAGCATACATAATGACAAAAACATTCGTACCATACAAAAAATTAAAACACACAACCCATTCACCTATAATATTAACTCATCAAATGACTTTCAAGCACAAGAGTATGTCAATCTCAATTCTTATATATTACAAAAAATAAATTTCTTTTTTATTTATGGGTGGCTTGATTATATGTGAATTTTTGTTTACAATATTATTGGTGTAATCTGATGATATATGATTACAAAAACATACCACAAAACTTTAATTTCATATCTTAAACCCCCCTCATAATTTATCTTTATATAAACAAACCAACATTCCTGAGTGTCCAATGTGTCTTCAAGTAATTTACTTAATATGATTCTCAATTATAGGTGATAAGGTTACGGTTTTATCAATATTACAACCTATGGTTAATTGTGGACCTCATCGATTATTCCATATCAGAGAAAAATACTATATAATTAGAGCTAGCGGCGTCGTATTGAGCTATATAGATAGTAGTTGTGGATACGGTGGTACTAGTCTAGATGGAGGTTGAAGTGCAGATCATAAGACTCTAATAGTGTCTTGTGAGCATTAATTAAACTAAATTTACTAAACTCAGACTTTCTATTTATATTCCAAATTTCATTTATTACACTTAAACGTATAAGTTATAATAACTAAATGAAATTTTTAATTAAATAAACCTAAAGTTTTATTTTATTGTCACGTTAAACCTTGCCCCTGAGGATGTTTGTTAAGCAAACCCTTAAACTAAATTTGGTTGTAAATTAATCATAAAAAATGCTAAAACACGTCTTAAAAGTTAAAATGTATGGTTAATCACTTCATAATTACATTCTTCATGTACAATTTCCCTTTATGCTACAAAGCATAGCTTATTTTTAATAGCCGTAATTAACCTTAAGTACTAATTCGTATGCTAATAATGGATATTCGATGGAATTTGAAAAGTAATGGAAAGTTAACTAAAATGTACATTTGTTGAAGCTAACACGTACAAAACCTATTCACAAATATCGTTTTGACTATAAAATAATCACTAATACATGGATTAATGTAAAGACCAGATGTAATAACACTTTTCTTTACGCGATACAAACCCTCCTTCACGTGTTATTGTTATTACATCACCAAACATGCACGTGTGGTCAGCCAGTTTTTCGGTTGGTTTGTCATCCCCACCATCAAATGAAATTCACACTTTCGTGCACGCGTGTGCTCTCAGGTATGTTTGTGTTTAAATAAGGTATCTTTATATGGTTATCGAATGGAAGAAAAGCCAACGTGAACAATACTAGTTATCTTATATGTGAAATCATTAGAACGTATACACTTATATCTACTTAAATCAAGATGATTTATAGTTTTGGTTGGAATACAATTTTTTACATCAATAAATAGATCATCCAATCACTTAATTTGTACACCCTACTAGATTTAGTAATTAATTAGAAGAGTCGAGGGGCCATATATAAGCTGTCTTTGTTACTTAAACCAATCAAAATGTTGGTGCTCCAACAAACCTGCATGATTACATTGTGTCTTTAAGCAATTAATAATACTTATAAAAATCTAAACAAAATGTTATAAAAACCAACAAGTTTAAGCCTTATCCATCCCTCAACCCACTTTGTAAATAAAAAGGGCCATCACAATAATCCCAAGTGCTTTGTACTTTAAAGACAAGACAACTCAAATCTCCCACTTTCTCTCTTATTTCTTAACACACACACATACAATCATACATACTTACTTTTCATATCTCTCACTAGATTAATGTAAAGTGAACCTTATTGTTTGTTAATGGGCAACAAATTACTTAACACAACAAGTTATGAAACAGTTGTGCAGTTGCTAGCTCTTGCAGTTGCAATTTTAGCACCATTTATGGCCTTCAACTTCATGGATTTAGAGCTTTTTAGTGTCTCGAAATCCATGTTTACAACTTTATGGTCATCATCAATCAACCCATGGTTATGTCCTCCCTATGTCTATATTCTCATCAACTTTATCATCGTCTTCATTGCTGCATTATCTTTTATCCATTCCAACACAATCATAAATGATCATTCCACAAATGACCATAATAACCAAACCCTAAATGCTCCCTTCATTGACTCTTCACTCATTTCACAAAGTCTTGATCATCAAGTGCATGAGCCTTTGGTAGATGACGATTTCAAGTGTCATGACTTAGAGTTTCATAAATTTGAAGACACTTTTAAGAACCAGGACGATTATATAAAGCCTCATAAATCGAAAAGCATGTCTAAAGAGAGGCATAATAAGTTGGAGGACATGTTAAAATTAGACAGGGACGATGACAATCGTCATCCAAAGGTTAAAAAACTCGAAGAGGTAGTGCATGAAGATAAAAGGGAACTAAGGAAGTCGAGGACGTTTCATGAAGGTGGATCAAGCTGGTCCAGAGGGCGAAAGGAAAGGTATGTGAGGATACTGAGTCAACAAGAGCTGGATCAACGAGTCGAGGCGTTTATCAACAAGTTTAAAAAGACATGATCGAACGTACACTGAAGAATCATCATCAGATAAAGTTTTAGAGTTTGGTCGTGTTTTTTTACCGAATTTCTGATCTTTATTGATTGCTAAACTGTTGTTTTTTCTACCTACTAGTGACTTTTATACTAGTAGTTGTTATCTTCGTACTTTGTTTATGTCTTTAAGCATATCTAGTCCACTAGTGAGTTCAAGTTTTTTTTGTTCTCATAAAGTTAAAATAAATTAATCGTTATCTCTGGTACTACTTGGTATACTAGTTTGGTGTTTCTGTTTCGTGTTCCTAAATAAATATGAATTGAACAGGTAGAAAAACATTAATTTGACAACAACAAACATGCTATAATTGAAGATAGTGATAACAGGTTAAATTTTATTTGATAGTTATAAAACCTTAACTTAGTAGACGTGGTGACTGAGTATCAAACGTCAACAACTAAGCAAAAAGTGTGAGTGAATTTGAGTAGTATATAAAAGGAACCAACTAAGCAAAAGCGAAAATACATAGAGTAAGAGAAAAGTAGTAGACAAATAGGAGACTGAATTAAATTAAAAGATTTGCTAAAACAAAATACGTAGTAGTAAAAAGTAATTACGCGCGTTAATCTCTTTTAAAGCACTGGGTATACCCTTGTGCCAAGGCTTCAAGCCATGGCCAAAAAATGCTTCCACGTTACTACTTTTTTTTTATGTCACTAAAAACCTCCTTCCCTCGTACAAATGTGGTGCTATGAGCAAAAGTGGTCCCACTAAATACGCAAAAAGACAAAAAAAAAACAAAAAAAGGTAGAAACTTACAGCGTGAGCTAGTATCTATCAGCCCACAACCTACCAGCCAAGGGACGATATCGATGGCGCCAAGAAAGCTTGGTCTGATGCCATAGAGCTAGGCTACCAGCCAAGCATACCCCATGCTCTTAAAATTATCAATTGAGCATACAACGAGTGGGAATATACTGGCGCGTTGCGGCGGAGCAACTTTTTACTAACAAAAAGTATAGTTACCAATACGCCACATCAAAAAAGAAATACATATTGATACATTCATTTCCAACATGTTACAATAACGCTTACAACATTGTTTACGTATAACTCATTGTTACGGAAACAATACTGCAGCCACATGCGCTCCCATTAGCAGTATTATAATAATATAGCAAACGCAAACATCCAAAATGCCAATAGTATAACACGAAATTAATAACACTAATCAAGATTACATAAAGGATTGATCCTATTAAACGCATCACCACTTATGTCCTTTTTAACCTTTGCAAATGTTTGGCAGTTGGAATAAGGGACATATTTTTGCATCTCATTTCATGGCCACCCACACGTGTGGTTCTTCATCAACCTTTTTTTTCTTTGCTTTAATTTTTAGAAAAAAGTGTCAAATAAAATTCTTCGATCATAATACAACCCATCACCCACACGACCTCGTTCCTACTTTTCTTTTTTGACCCAAATTGGCATTTTGTTTTTCATTCTTACTGTTGGAAAGTTGATTATGGTGTCATTGTCAGCTACCCACCTGCATTTCCATGTTAACATCAATTTCACATGTTAAACAAGATATGTATCTAGTCATTTAATAGCGAGTTATGGCGTTAGACTATGAAAAGTTACTATTTTCCCTTTGAATGTCTCGTTAATTACCTGAACTTTATAACAAAGTGGTGCAGGAATGTTGAAGCTTGTAATCTGGCTAAATTAAGTCCAGGACACAGCCTGAGCCCCAACACCTACCCTCATCATAAGAAAGAAGGTCAGAAGACGCACAACGAACAAAATATATACGAAAAAACAAAATCCTAAACACCCCAACACCTACCCTTATCAATCTCATCATAAAAGGCGGGACGGGCCGTGGGTGCATACCAAAGACGACTCAACCCTATTAGAACAAGGAACTCCTACAGATATCTCCTAATTCGAGTAGGGTTGTCGTTAAGCAAGGTCTCTAAAACCATATCACCATCTATCCCATCAACAGCGGAATCCTGGGGAAAATCCTTGCCAGTGAACCACTGCATAGCAATAGGAGCTACAGAAGCATTCACCGAGAAGAATTTGTCCCTCCACCCTTTCAAAGAATCAAAAGGCTCAGTATGGCAAGTAGGAACAATGGTATTTTTCTTTTTGCGCCTTTTTTCAATAGTAATCCACCATGTGGGCAAATTGCCAGCAAGATAAAAGCGGCGAAAAAAATGAACAGTGAGAACACGGCCACGAGCTCGACAACTAATCTCAAAATGACCGATCTAGGCAGCCCCAAGAACAGACAACTGGGAAATATGTATCCCAAAGTGCGACAAAACACGCAGGAGAAAAGTAGAAAGAGGAAGGCGAAAATTGGAAAACTCGAAAAATCGAGTGTAGACACCAACTTTCCCCTGAGGGAAGTCTCGAATGGTATCGTTTGGCCCAGGCAATTCTGGACCAAACTCGCTCCCAATCCCATAATCATTGCAAAAGGTATCAAACTCCAAAGCGGATAGGGTAGAATGAAAAGAATCAAGCGACATTGTAAAAGGAAGAATAACGCACCTTGGATATGAGTTTTAGATGGATAACAGAATGGAGGATAGCAATACAATGAAGATTGGAAATGGGAGTTTAAAGTTTCTTGAAAAACAGTAAAAAAAATAAAAGGGATGAAAACCCTTTATATAGATGTCTCACAGAAATCGATGCGCCGCATCAAGTGCCTTGGGAAAGGGCACGACGGCTCATCTCCCAGTGAACAGCTAAGATCCAAAAACTCTAAAATGAGAGGCCACTATCAAAAGGCAACAAACGGTCAGATGAGGACGCCACCAACAGTCAAGAATCTTACGACGAAAGTGTCTAGGCACGATAAACTAGCAAAAGACGCATGGAACGCACTACGAGGAATGTGATGCAACCGGCGGACAAAAAGCTTGAAGTCTAGTTAAATTTTCACCAGAATCTGCAATCCAACTAGACTGGGGGGGGGGGGGACATGATGACGTATAGGGTGGATCACGCCCTATAACTCAGTCGCGGACAAAACAAGGGCAGGCAACACTCAAAGACAAGAAGCACGCAGATAAAGGATACCGCCACACACTCAACACCATCCCCCAAGAATGGACGCGATACACACAACCATCGTCCATGTCTATCTTACGGAGTACTCCTCCGCTACAAACCAACATGGACTGGATTCTAAGTCACGAATCACGTGAACCGCCCAAAAGGGAAATGACAGATACCCTAAAGAAGAGTGCAGACCAAGTTTTCCCTAAACAACATAAAATCGGTTACCCGTTATGGTACGGACGACAAGTACACCCGCAAGTCAAATAGTAACAACAAGAGGGATCGACTAACGAGGCATGACAAGATAGTGATAGCACGAGCAGGCTGTTACCCAACGGGTAATAATAAGCTCCATCATACGTCATCCCCGGTTAATGATAAGGAGAAGCCCTCTATAAATACCAAACCATTTGGAATTCAGACTCAGGTTCTTTCTCACTATAACACAAACTATAAACTTCCTCTCGATCTTAATCTTTACCTCACCTTAACGTGTACTAATTCTCACGCCGGAGGTCGATCGCGGGAACCCCTCCCACAGTGAGACTAACGGTCTTTTCATCTTAGCATATTCCAAACTCAAGATATCAATCAATCATCCTTAAATCACTACTATTAAGCAGCGGCTTATACCCGCTCTTAGTCTTATGTGATACTGCTCATTTCTTGTATCATCAAGTGGCGCCATCCGTGTGACCAGAACAAAACTACGTCCTAGGAACATGAGCCCTGCTGTGGTAGAAACCCCTAACGCAGATGGATCAGTCCATAACACAGTCAACGGGGAGGAAGGAGCCCAGTGGGAATTCCCTTGCAACTCAGTTACGCCAACAGTAATGCGTGAGTTTTGCGAAAAACACTATGAGCAAATACTCCCGTTCATGGCAGAAAAAGCACACAATGAAAAGTTGAAAGATGTCAGAAGTCGTTTAAGCTATAGTGAAAGCACTGAGCGATAAACCGAAAACACATCACATCACCAAAAGAGAAAGAGAAAGAGAGGAGGAAAAAAAGGAAGTCCAAAGATCCCCATCCCCGTCCATGTCGAGGAGTGTATTCTCGCGGCTAGGATCAGAAGAAAGGAGAAGGAAAGATTAGCGAGGAAGATCCCCGTCGCAAGCTTCATCACGCTCCGCGAGTGTGTTCTTCCGTCTAGGATCCAGGAGGAAAGAACAATGGAAAAAAGATGCAAGGGAGCTCATACGAAGTTATGTTACCTGTTCGAGTGAACGATAAAGGGAAAACGAGAGAGAGTACCAGCGTCGTGAACGAGAAGACTCTAGAGACTAACTCCTAGAAAGTAAAGATTGCGCCGGGGGTAGGAATTGGAAGAGGCGGTCTAGAAGAGCTCCGAAAGGAGTCAAGGATGACCTCTCTAAACCTTATGACGAAGAGTCCACTACTCCTTTCACCAGACGGATTAAGGAATTCGTCTTCCCAAAAAGAATTTGAATGCCTACCACTGTGAAAACATACGATGGGACAGGAGACCTGAAAGACCATCTGAAAACCTTCACAACAGCAGCCAAGGTGGAAAGGTGGGTGATGCCCACTTGGTGCCACATGTTCAATGCAACCTTACTAGGATCCGCCCAGCCGTGGTTCGATGAGTTACAACCATAAAGCACCGACAGTTTTAAAGATCTAAGAAATAATTTTTTAGCTCATTACCTCCAGCAGAAAAGGTACACCAGAGACCCAGTAGAGATGCACCATGTGAAGCAAAGGGAAGGAGAATCCATAGAAGCTTTCATGGAACACTTCACCAACGAAAGCTTGATGTTCAAGGTTGCCCCGAAATTGATGAGAATCTCTGGATTCATGCAAGGCATAACTCACCCAGGTTTAATCAAAAGGCTTAATGATAATTGTAGCAACCGACAATTTTAAATTAATATTTATCTAGCTACTTGAACGTTTATTTTAATTATGCAAACATTTAATTTTACGTGAAACCGTTAGATTGTTCCGCGTATACTGAAAAATGTCTTCGGGTACGTTCCAACTTTTGAATAAATGTAGTCTACTCATGACTAACGCGTTACGTCTTTACGGACATATTTTCATATGTCGCGTGCGTTAATTTTACGTGTTACGTGAAATATTTACTAGTGCATTCTCATTTGCATGCATGCATGTGCATATATAGTTTCCCACAAAAAAATTAAAATATCTAGATAATTAGAGCTAGTCAAAAATTGAAATTTAAAAATCTTGGTCCCCCCTCTCCCTTGTTTTCGTCCGCCCCCACCACCCTAACACACCATATAGTTTTTGATTTTTAGCATAACCATACGTGTACAATTTGTTTTATATCAATCTTGGCTTGTAGTCATATGCTTCCCCTTAATTCTTAACTTATTTTGTCACTTACAAGAATTGAACCCCACGTGTGGGACCATGAAAACACCTTTAACTTATTTCTACACATGTATGCTAGCACTATGATCAAATTTTGAAAGCTAAAACCCTTTTCTCCCCTTGATGCCCACGACACACAAACAACCACCAACAAACTATGTGCCACACTCCCTATTGTTAGCTTATCTGTTTTGTCTCCATGCCAACACTCTTCCTCTTTTCAAGCTTACACTAGTACCTTGGCGTGTCTTATTACGAACCATAATTGGCACCTAGCAACACACTCTTTATATTTAAGCAACATAACAAGCTATTTCTTACACACACTTGCAAATCAAAAATCAAAACTTTCTCTTCACTTTTCTCTCTTGGTTCGAACGGCATAAGGAGCACACAAAGGGTGTTCATCTTTTTGATATTCAAGATCCAGGTTGATACAAATACTAGTGGTTCATTGGTGGTTATATTCGGGTTATATTAGATCGATTTCGGGTTCACATATCATTAGTTCCGGGTTAATATCCATCTCTTCTTCTTTATTTTTCTAAGAAACTTCTCATCTCATCTCACCTATGCTTATGTAAAAGGATTTTCACAAAGAAACTAGCAAGTTAAAAGGGTTGTACAACTTTATTTATGTTCTTGAACTCATTATTGTTGATATTGAATTTCTAGGTTAAGATTTGTGATTATAAATGTTGCTAGTAGTTCTTGGTGTTCATGTAACAAATCGGTGGAAGGGATAGGTAGTTTTGGTGTTGTTTGAGCGGTGGTATCAATCAGTGAAAGGGATTTAGGCTATAAACGAAGTTGTTGTTGTTGCGGATAAATATATGAAGTAGTTTTGGTAGTATATACATTCTGTCCGAATTTTCAATGAGGTATAACAGGTGCTTAAATTCATTTTAAGTAGCCGAGACTCTAAAAATATGATAGTATACTTAAATGCGAATGCGTGGATATAAATTTCGTTAAAATCCGACTTAAAACGAGTGAGTTATGACAAAATGAAGTTCGGGTAAAAACTAGTAACTTTTCCAGCAAAATTGTTTTAAATACATTATGTCCAGTTTACGTTTTCGTGTTTTTGACCCATTTCGGGGTCGAGTCGGGTGAAACTCATAAGAGAAAACTTGTAGTCGCGATTTTTCCTTGAAACGTCGCTTTTGGCCATCTCGTGAATCCTTATAACGAAGGAGTTACGGCTTTGTAAAGTTGGACTAAAATCTGGAAATTTTACAAATTTTCTGCATGAATATTGCTAATAAAAGTGAGCTGTTTGAAACCATAAAAGAGTTTTTGCGGCATTTTTAGAGTACCAACATGTGCTATAAAAACCGTTGACAAATATTGTATACCCATATATATTTTCCATACGCGTCGGAAACTTTCAAAAATATTATTAAGCGAGATAGGATTATTAATCTTGGTAACTTAGACATACTTGTATATATACGATGATGAATAAAAATGTTAACTAGACATTTGGTAAGACACTTAGCGTGTTTTAGGCGAGATTTAAATTAAGCGGAAATATTTAGAAAACGGATAATGTGCAAGATTTCTAAAGTTGGGCAAAAATAGTAACTTTTGTTTTAGCGTCGAAACTTAATAAAAACTATACAACTTTTACAAGATCATGTTTTGACTCATATAACTATAACGCAAACATGTCCGGGTGATGTTAACTTTATAAAAATCGCATATGCATCTTTCACTATTGTTTGCTTGCACCTAAAGCGCACTATATTTCAACTAGGGCGCGTTTAGGACTTTTGTGCTCGTTCTACACTTGTTGATTTATTTCTGATTCACCACTTTGCTTAAGGTGAGTTTTCCTAGCCTCTTTTTACTTATGTTTTCCTAGGGGGAAAATGATACTCAAATGATATTTAAATGTTTTGTGCTGTGTTACACTATTTTATAATTGGATAATATGTGCGTTATATTGTTATATGTGCGTTACTGTGTACTTAATTGCGAGAGGTAAATTTACCTTCGGGAAGAGGCGCCCATTATATCTTTGGGTAGAGACGCCCAATATATTGCGGGAAGATGCACCCATTACTATTTGAGTTTTATTATGTGATTCGTGGTTGTGTCTTATCACTTAATGCTTGTATACGCATATCTTCACACTTTTGTCTTACTTAAACAATATGCACATCAAATGGGTTTATTACTTAAACCTACGAGCTCACCAACTTTATGTTGACACTTTTGAGTATTCATTTTCAGGTAATCAAATTACTGTGCCTAATAAGGAATAGAGACTTCTCGCATTACTTAGAGAGACTTAGGATGTAACCCTTGTGGGTTACTTATCCCTTGTATTCTTGCACTATTATCTTTATGTTTAATTTGACTATTTGACTTTAATTGCACTTGTCCTGGGTTGTGGGATTATTAAGACTATGTGGCTATGTTGTCGTGGTACTGACAATCCACGATACAAGTCTCCGCTTGTGTCGGGAGTCGTCATGACATATTTATGTTGATCTTTCATTTAGTGAATTCTCTATTGTCTTATATCAATGTGTTATGACGATCCTGTCCGTTACATCTCTTATTTTCGCCTTAGACGGGGTGTGAAAATAACATTCCTAAAACGATGGATGAAATGATGAGCGTGACCAAGGATTTTATCCGATGAGAAAAAGCAGTGGCAAACCAATCCAAAAGAAAGGGACAACCATGAAAACAACATGACTTCAACAAGCCTCGGCAAGAATCCAACTTTGAACGAAAGGAGGATTTTAAGCGACGTCCGAGAGACAGAAGGCATGACCAGTGCACCACGTTTCCTTTTTGGGATGTACCAATTTAATTGTCACTATTAAATATAGATATGAAAGTTTGATCAAGTTTACTATATTACCCTTGTTTGAAATTATTATTATAAACTTTAAAGAAGACTTTAATTAATTAGCTAAGGGTAAAAATTGTCATTCTGCTAAAAAGTAATAAAGAGAAAGTAATAAATGCATTTTTTCTTAAACTGTGTGTTTTTTGTCGGGGGACAATAATTTTGGGACGAAGGGAGTAATTAACTTTCACCGGCAAAAAACGGCGTAAATTAATTATAACCATCATTTTGCGTAAGTACGATGCTAGTATCTATAAAAGGTATAACTTAAAATAGTTATTGGAGTAAATCTTTATGCCTTTTATGAGGCTTTAAGCATTTGAAAATAACTTTGGTGACTATAAGCTCATTGTTGACATGTTTAATGATTTCGGCCTTTTAGAGCGAATGGTATGGTGGCGAAAGAGAAATTGACATGGAGGAGGTTTTGGCGCCGCCATTCCCACACCACCATACCGTGTGCAAGCGCCATTGAGCTCGGTGTCATAAAATTGGCGTACGCCAATTTGGGTTGAGTGTTTCTTTTTTTTCTTTTTAATTTATTATAAATGGTTTTGAGTGTGTGGATTGTGTGTGTTTCTGTGATTTTTTTAGTGTGCAAGTGTTACAATGTCTTGAGGAAGAAGAAGATACAAGCCTTTTGTATATTTTGTATTTTTTTTAACAACAGACCCAACCCAATAAAAATGATGTATAGTTTGATACACATACTAATATTTAAAGTTCATGTTGTGATAGATTGTAACAGGAAAATGAATCATTCATTTTTTTCTTAAAAATTGTTTAATGAAATATAGTTTATTTGAAATAATGGAAAATAAAATAAAATTGTGAGTGAATAAGCCCAAATGACATGAGTTTGACATGTTATTAGTGAAGGGGTGTCTTGGATGTGTATATTAAAATAACGTGACGCTGTGGTGACACTGAAAAGTGGTTTTTGGCATGCATTTGACATGCCACCGAACCTAATGCTCTTAGAAATACTACAAAAGTTACTCACATCGCATGCACTTGAAAAGGCCAATAAACATGATGCAAATTATTTATTATGATCGACCGGGACATAAATATTTTCTAGTAGTGCAAGGAAATGAGAAAAAAATTGGGACTGTTGATACAAAAGTTAGGTTGGATCTAGTTTGATCCGAATAGGCTGCTATTCGGGTATAGAGTGCCTCGTTCTTGTACCAAGTGAATTCGTTGAAGGACCCTGCACAAGGAAATAAACACCGTTAACCTTATCGTGGGAGCGGATCCCACGATTAGACTCCGACGTGAGAGTAAGTATGTGATTTTGAGAGAGTAATTGAGTGTAATTAGGGTTTGTTGGATACATGTATTGATGCTAATTACGCTCCTTTTATAGGCTGAATACCTTTTAGGATTTTCGTATCTTTCGGCCCAAGATGCGGCCGATATTGTAGGGATTCGTAATTATCCTACATGATTTAAATAAGTAAAGAATATCTTCTTATTTAATTAGATTATCCTTTCCTAAAGATAACTTGTAAAGATGATGCGGTCCCGGTCATTTGTACCACTAGCCACGACCCATAGGTCCAGGAGGCCGTGACCGCGAGTCATGGGCCACGAGCCCATTATCATCTACTGAGTCCATTAGTATGAGTGGGCTGGGTCGGTCCATACTATACGTCATCATGTCCCCCCAGTCTAGGAGACGTAGCCGTGGTCAGGACCATGGTCACGATTGCTAGACTATCAAACCACTCTGAGAATGCAAAATCGCCAAACGCTATAGGTGGGGCCCCGCAGCAAAAAAACAGGACACGTAAACCGAGAAACGGCTAAAACGGCTGATTGATAGGACAAGTGGGCCCCCAAGATATGTCACCTGCTTCGTAATCCCTACCCGTCCAAAGGATAAGTGGGGACACGTATCAAACATCCAACTGTGCACAACATTCGAGGGCATATTATAAATAGGGCCAGCGAGGACTATTCAAGTTTACACAATCTTTGGATCTAGACCTCTATTTTTACACATACAGCCGCATACGTTACCTATTCCCACGGAATCGCATTACGCCAGGTTAGTACACAGCGCCATTTTATAAAACTTGGTAGGGATGGGGAGGGATACCATACAACTTGAAACCGCCGTGTCAACTATCTCCTAGGAATATCTGCTAGAGTTTACCAGTGAGTACAGTATATCAGAAGATCTGCATCCAGAACTTCCTGCTCCAGGATACAGGATCGTGGACTTTCCAGAGGACAAAATCGGTGTATACACCAAATTTTTTGAGTTTGCTAATTTTCGTATCCCTATATCACAACTTCTCTTCGATATCCTCGGGTATTATCAAATTCATTTGTCACAACTGTCAGTTATAGGCGCGTCCAAGGTAAGTCATTTCGAAATCCACTGCCGTGTCTTAAACGTAATTTCGTCTGTAATTTTGTTTCGTGTGTTTTATATTCCGTCCTTTAATTCTGGGTAGATGTCCTTTAGCAAACGCCCAGGATAAAACACCCCTCAATGCTATACCAAGCCCTTAGATTCCCTAAAAAACTGGAACAACCGCTTCTTTTGGGTGGATGAGAAAGTATTTCCTACCGTCGTTGACTGGCGTGAAAGTGCTCCAAAGGATGAGAAGCCAGCGGAGGGCTCTTATTCCGTAGAAGACGTAGCGAGGTTGGACACACGCCGCACCCCAATCCAAAAACAACCAGAAGCCCTGCTATGTTTAGTAGGATTGAGCCGGAGATACTACCTGGGAGACGATGTGTATCCCACCTTCCTGTACGACGATGGCCGGGGTGGGTGTTTGATATATTTTCCGTGAGTTACTTGTATATGTAAAAAAGATATGCTAACAGCGCGTGTTTGATTGCAGAGATGGATTTGTTCAATTTGATTAGTGCCCCAAATCTCGCCAAAGTAAAGACCGGCACTCGTCTTCGTGCGCCCTCATGAGGTGCCACTGCTGACAATCTAATACTAAATTCAACCATGCAAATCGAGTGATAGATATGGGAGAGCTGGCCGCAGCCACAGAGTCTTTCGGGACACCATCCACCATAGAGAGGTCACCCCTGGACTTTAATAATGAAAACCCATCGCAACAAATTAATAGGGGTGACGAAACGGAAGACCAAGTTTTGGAGGCAGGGCCCCCTGAAGTTCCTCTTACCAGACATGCGCCAACCACAGGGGTCGCTCCAAATATAGTCATAGAGGAGGAAGATGCTGCCTATGTACCCCTTGTGAGCAAAAGGTGCCGCAAGAGGGTGAATGATGAGGCGGAAGCGAACGCCCCACCAAAGGTATTGAGGAAAGATTTTGATGTCTCTCGCCCAGCACCGAGTACCTTCGGAGGAAAATCCTTTGCTTTGACGGGGTTGGAGGCAAGCTCCATCTTGTCTGCGCCTGCCTCGCAGGGGACTCCTACTG
>BQNB010141859.1:0-17211 GCA_026074375.1 Tanacetum coccineum | reverse complement strand
TAGCATTCAAACGACCTCCGTTTTAGTTCTAGTTTTCTTTATTTTTCAAATTAAGTTAATTAGAATTTAATTTTGATTTTTAATTTAATTTAGCATTTATTTTCTTAATTTTTAGTATTTAGGGTTCCCGATACCTGATTCTGTTCCCCGTATTTTAGTATAGACTTAATTTTAGGACTTCCCTATAACTAATTTTGTTTCCCGTAGTTTTAAGATCCC
This sequence comes from Tanacetum coccineum, assembly GCA_026074375.1. Taxonomy (NCBI): domain Eukaryota; kingdom Viridiplantae; phylum Streptophyta; class Magnoliopsida; order Asterales; family Asteraceae; genus Tanacetum; species Tanacetum coccineum. Next base: position 16,992 of record BQNB010141859.1, on the reverse strand, counting down.
CATTTCCTTTGCTTGTTTTCCCGTAGATTAAATTAAGTTTTATTTAATTTTAGTTATAATCATATCAGTTTCTCCATCATTCAAATTCTCATCAAACCAGGATAAATTTCAATTGCAGCCTCGTTGGGACATACGACCCGGGAATATCTCTTCCGGAATCTTTTTATCATTGATTTGATTCTTATATATTTTATTTCTAAGTAGGTCTTGACTTTTTACCTTGGTCAAGGGTGAAGAGTTTGGATTTGCCTAGTTAGTAGTATTTTATTATTTATAACGTCAAACGAAATCACTTGGCAATGATAAATATCTCCACCAATAATGACAATGGAGTAACAAGTTTATTAAAGGTATATATTGGAGTTTTTTTATGGAAAGGCTTACGGTTGATCATTTATATTTTTCACAGAAGTTACCGCTCCAACATGGAAGCTGAAAGCACACCTACATGGCTCCGTACGACCGGATAGGGAATTGTGTGTTTCGATCACATTCCCATTCAAATTTAAACCAAAGGTTAGGATAAGAATGATATAGGGTAGGAACCTTCTAACTTTCACCAAAAGTTGTAAACCAATGAGGCAGCTGAGACATATATACATGGCCGTAACGACGGAATAGACATGCACACTCATACAAATCCTCATTCGCATAAAACCAACAGCTAATCATTAGGTGAGAGGGAGTAAATTGTTGTTAAATAAAATCAGGAAAACAAAGTAGATTAAGTCTTAGATACCAAGTTACTAGTCACTTTTTCCGACCGTTACTATGATGAAGACAGTCTATGTACAACGTCTTGTCATAGTTCAAAAACAACATTCCTAAGTTGGAGTTCCGCGTAATGAGTCATTCTTCCCAATCATCCGTAAACTTGTCGATTACTCTACAATGTAAGTGGTGATATCTACGACTTTGTACAATACTCTACATCGTCGATTTGTATCAACGAATAATCGATCCTTCGTGTAATTCCTTTGGTAGTTGCGAAACGATTATCTTTAAACTTTCCTTCTCTTTTTTGTTGCGATTTTTCTATTTTTTTGAATTTTTTTCTTTTTTATTATATATATATATATATATAGATTTATATTATTATTTCATATATAATATATAAATATATATTTATATACTTATATTATATTTATATATATATTCTTTATATATATTTAAGTCAGGAATTGTTAAAATGAATGTTCTATTGATTATAATGTCTTGTAATAAATAATGAAATATTATTGTGTAATAGGTTAGGTAGATGGTAAATAGTCAAAGACTATAAGTCAAAAGGGCTAAATTGTAAATGTCTAGAAGACAAGGGCTCCATGGTCATTCATTGTAAAAGGGTATAAATACCCCTCCACCACCTCATTTGTGAGGTGTGTCTTGTATGTGTATTCAAGTTTCATTTCATTATCCTCCTTCCTCTTTCTCTCTCTACTTTCTCTCTCTAGATTATCACTATATTGCTTATTGATCCTGAATTTCAGACCTCACAAGTGGTATCAGAGCTGCATAGGTGATTTAGTGGTGGTTTAGGAGTGCTTATTCCGACAGCTTATTCAGGCAGCTTATTTTGAGCTTATTATGTTCAGATCTGCTTATTTCGTGTGCTTTTTCAGTCCTAATCTGCTGTGCTTATTTTTGAGTTGCTTTTTCTGTCAAGTTTCAGCTTATTCTAATTTTTCATGAGCTTATTAAGTCATAACAACTTATTTGAGCTTATTTTGTGCTTATTGGGCTAATTTCAGCTGTGTTCCATGCAACTGAAATTGATTACTTACGGTTTAATTCGTACAGTAATGTGGCCATAATTTGTTCAAAATCTGCTTATTGGAGCTTATTTTCAAAATCAGTAGTCAAATTCAGTAAAAACAGTTGTAATTTTCAAATTCAGTAGGTGTTAAGTCAAACTCGGATTAATAACTGATTCTACCTACTTTTGACTTTTGGTCAAACTGGTCAAACTCGGAACAGTCATTTTCGAAAATCATAGATCTCAGATTTTTCCTTGTGTTAGTAACAAGATTTACAAAGATCTTTCAAGATCTCTAACACAATAGGAGTCATCATCACTGATCTTTATCTCAAAAATCAAACTCGGAACAGATCTAAATCACAAACTCGAAAACCCAATCGAATCCAAACTGAATCCCAAACAAAAATATTCAAAAGATTGAAACAATCTCAAGATTTTTTTGCTCTTCATAGAATATGGATCAATCTATGAAAATCCAAAATCGGATACAATAAACTCCATCGGTTTCTTACCGTAACGAACATGATTTCAGTATTATCTTTGTGTTCAATCAAAAAGTTAAGAGACCATTCAAGTTCATAAACACAAAAGATAGTTCATCATTGATCTATTCTTGAAAATAAAAACTCGGAAACATTTCTTAACTAATAAGATTCATCATAAGTTCCTTTATCACAGATCAACAACCTTTTCAAAACTCAACTCGGAAACTCGAGCAAATCCAAACTCGATATTAAACTCAAATCAAAACCAGACTCAGAAACAAATTAAAACAGATCTCAGTCTTGGTTTCGTATGCTTTCAAGTCAAAAAGATCATTCAAGATCTTCACTCAAACAAACCATCTCATCATTGATCAATTTTTGAAGCTTGGCTTCTTGATTATTTTTCGAAAGCAAAAAGAAAAATCAATAACAAGTCTGCTATCATTTTTCTTTGTTTTGATTTGTAAAAACATTCAAAAAGGAATAACGAATATTACCTGTGTCATTAAATCTTATCGCCAACACTTGTGTGTCGTTTGTGGTTCATTCAAACAAGGAAAGTAGAAGGTTTTTTTTGTATTTTGCTTTGTGTATCAAGTGATTATCGATGGCGTGATAAAGTTTGAATTTGTCTGATATTGTGGTTAAAAAGAGGCGTCTGGTGATAAAGGTTTTTTGTTTGATATTGTAGGGGGAAGAAGTGTTCGATAGATGCAACAATCAGGGAGAAGAAATGTGTACATCCGGGACTTAATTGTCTTTGGTGTATACAACATAGTGCAACAACCAGGGGGAAGAAATGTGTACATCCGAGACTTAATTGACTTGGTGTTATGTTCTTCTATGATGTTGTTTGTGTGAAGTCTGCTACATGTTCCCTAAATGGATCGCGCTACTAATCTCGCAATGAAGAAGTCAGATTTGCTGCTAAGTGTGGTTTACTTTTTCTTTTACAAATTCTGCTGCGAACTTAAACAGTCATAGTTAGAAGATTTGTCAACTACATCAAAGCTTCATATTTGCTTCGAATGGCTGTCTGTTTGGGGGGAAGCAGATTACATTGTATTCTCTACAAGTAAAGGAATGATTCAAGCTAAAGTACATGTTGAAGACAAAGCAAACTGCAGTTATTCTTTGTTATGTTGAACTAGAGATACATTGTAAGTAATTCCATTTGCACCATATTAGGGAAGATTGTTTGGATCAAAAATTATTGGTGTCATATATAGAAGTTACACTAGTTTAAGTTAAAGTTAAACACAAGGACTCAAAGTGTAATTAGTCCAAATGTTGTCCTTGGTATAGACTTTAAATACTCCCCTCTAGCAACATTAGAGGGTGAAGCTCACTTCTGTATTTTTTCCATTTCCTTTTCATTTTAATAAACACTTCAAAATTAAATAACATCTCTCTCTTATAATGGCTAATTCTTCATTTGAGCTTCACCAGGACCGCCCGGTAGAATCGTGAATCGAGAAAACTCAACAAACCACAAGACTCTCTCCTTTTTTAGAAACATTTTTTTATTTTCTTTTTACAAAATTATAAAATAAGCAAAACTAACAATATTTAAATATGGACTTTTTTGTAAATTTTAAAATAAGCTGGAAAAAGCAACGAAGATGGTAAGACAGTTAAAGCTAATTTTTTTTTTTCATAAGGACAATAAGGAAAAACTGTTAAGCGATTTACAGCCAACTATAAGCAAATCCAAAATGTACAATGAGCTAAAAAACAGATAGTTAACTACACCTAATAAGCATATATTAACAAAATAAGCTTAGGAAACATTAGAAAAGCACAAAAAAAAAAGAAAAAGGAGTAGTATTGGCCAAAAAACTGTTAAAACCACCGCCTAAAGGTAGGGCCTTTTGGGCTTAAAAAATAAGCTGGCGAATGAACTTTCTATGGACCATGGGAAAACCTCTAAAACAGGGACCAATCTTTGGACCTTTAAACAAAAACTAATAATCAAAAACTTTTAAAAGTAGTTTGAAAAATATAGGATAAGCGGAAAGCAATTGGAAAATGCTAGTTTTCTCAATTATTTTCAAAGGTACCTTGGTAAATCTTTGGACAGATTTGGACTAAAAATTTAAAACAACAATTGGTAGACCTATTGGTCTTGGTTTTTAACTTGTTGCATGACTTAAACAGAACACAAAAAACATAAACCACATTCACCAAGATTCAGAGATTTGTCATCAAAAACTGTATTAAGTAAAGTTTTCGGGCTTACAAATTCATAAAAACCACAGTATTTTAAACTAAGATTTGAGGGATTAAAAACACTAAAAATATAAACAACTGACTTTTATTGGGCTACTTTACCTAATTAATGCTTAACTCAAAGGAACACAACAAACGCTGGGTTTTTGGGGACCATTTTAACCCAATGATAAGACGGTTAAACCAAACACCCTTTTAACAATGATTCTTGATATTTTAACTTGATACAGATTGATTTAAGCTAAACTTTGCAAAGACCAGATAATATTTAGCTTAATATAAACCCAATGAACAAGTATAAACACAGGAATAAGCCAGAATAATAAGCTAAACAATTATGCTAAATTATGAGCTATTTGAGACAGATTCTAAGAAAAACTTGTACCAATGATTTTTAACCTATAACCTTGGTATTTTTAACTCTAAATATCATTAATAAGCATAAATAAGAAAATAAGAACAGACAATAAGCACCAATAAGCAGTTAAACAGTAAATAAGCAAAAAATAGAAATTTGGAAACTTACAAAGGCCCTTGCTTAAACAGGGCAAACAAGTAGCTTGTCAAAAGACAAGCTAGTAGTGTCCATAAGCCCTTCCATTTCTGGCTTATCATCCAAATAAGCTGTGGTATTTGAGAGGTGGATTTTTTTGTTTTGTGAATTTCTTAAATACTTAACAGATTAAGGTGCTTAATGAAAACATGTTGTATAACAGTTCACTAAAGAGCTTATGAGAGCTTATAAAAGGCTTTTAATAGCTTTCAAACAAAAATTTAAGAAAAACAGATTTTAAACTAAAACTTGGAATTTCATTAACTCATAAAAAACATTACAATATTTTAGAACTTAAGCTAATTTTACACTACTAAAGCTGATAAAAAATTAACTAGATAAAAGCTACATGCCTCATTCGGGCTTACAAAGTCCTATTTTATACTAAGCTAAGAAGAGTCTTGTCCCTTTGTCTTGTGTTTCTTTAGTGAGAGGGCTCAAGGCTGTGTTTGTTGTGTGAGGAGAGTCTTAAATCAATCATAGCCATCAATTTTGAGTAGAGCCCAAGTCTTTCGATCTCATCCCTTCAATCTTTGTCATCATTTATTGTCGAATTGGAACCTTAGGGATTGCCATAGTGGAAAATTGACCATGTGAGGTGGGGTTGAGAGGGTGTGACTTTGTTTTGGCAAGTTGCAACAATAATCAAGGTAGAATGACAGGGATGGACGAATAGTGGATTTGGCTTGTGTGCTTGGCGGGAAAAATGATTTTTAACCGTTTTGGTTTAACAGGGGTGAAGGGTTTGTGGAAATGGAAAGTTAGGCCCCTCAACTCATATACTTTTATTGCATCCATCGTCCTTGTGGTGTATGAGTTTTCTTGTGGTTTAACAAGAATGACCCTTGAAGTTATATTCTTTGTTTGCACAGTTGGTCCTTGTGGCTAAATAAAGCTAACAGCCGTTTGGTATTTGTTATGGGCTGTTAGTGTTTTGGGCTTTTGGTATGATTTTGGGCCGTATACAATACAAAGAGAATTGGGCCTCATTGTTTGTAATTGTCTTCATGTAATACGTTAATGGGCTGACCTGGCCCATTAGATGGGTACGGGTGGGCCCATTAAGTATTTCTTCGATTATGGCTTCGGCTTTGACTTGTTGACTTTGTCAGGGTTGACTTTGACTTTTTGACTTGGGCTTTGATTTTGACTTCTCTTCACGCTCTTACCGTTCTCGTACTCGGTTTCGTTGTTTTTGGCTTCGTTTTTATCCTTTTCTTAGATATTTGTCACCTGCAAAATATAAATGCAAAACATACAAATACAATGTATTTTTGGTACGTTTTTGGTCAATTAAGTCTATTTTTAATGGTCAAAGGTATGTGTAATTAAACATATACCAGTGATACGTTATAGTTTAAATGATAAGATTTTATCTTTTTAAGTTTCTTCAAAAGCTAGTGGATGATAAATTATGTTAAATATTTAACATAATTGATTTTATAATGTTTTGAATCGTGAATGAAACAATGATGTGTCAGGTTTGAATCAATCGAGTTTCTTATAATATTTAAATATTTTTTTGTTATTAAATAAATAAATATTACAATTTTCTACCTTTGTGAATGTGAATAAATGGCAATATATACCTTGGTATCATTATAATTTTACAATTTAAAAACTCATTTATATTTTAAGAGAGACATTATAACCTTAACTTTAAAGTATGCAAAACAGGCCCTTGTGAGTTTTATGTTTAGGATCTCCCGCCCCCCCGCCCCCCCTCACACCCCACTCCTTTGGCCTCGCTAACCAGTTTAATAGTTTTCAAAAAATGTTTTTTACGATAATACCTAAGGGGTCATTTGAATTGCATTCTTACTCCAAAAATCATATACTTTGTATTTTTAATCCCACCATCACTTTTCAGCATAAAGCTTATCACAATAAGCTAAAATAAGTTAGTTTTATAAGCTTAAAGCTTATGAAATAAGCTTATTAGCTCGAAAACTCAAAAAGGGTGCGTTTGGTTTGAAATATATCGATGGGTTCTAGGCATCTTAGGTTTTGTTTCTAAGCTTATAAAAATGATAGAATAGCTTATTAGATCAGCTTATGGCTTTTAGCTTATATGGTTTATAAAAAGAGCTTTTAGGGTTTTAAGCATGCGTTTGGTTTAGGAAAACCAAACGTGTAGGTTTAGGGTTCAAGAGCTTTTCTCACAAAATCATAAAGATGGATAGGAGCTTATTTTGGTCGTCATAGAATAAGCTTACAGCTAGACCCTTATTAGGCGCCTGCGTAATGGAAGACTGTAGCGTTGCGCCAAATGGTTCAATTTAGAATCGATCTCGATTAGGGTTTGGTTTGGTTTGGTTTAAGGATTTCCAACGTGGTTTTGTTTGATCAATGGTTAAAATAAAGTGTATTTAGATCTAAATACACAACAGGCTTATAGATACAAGTGATAGGACTTATAAGAGCTTAAATGGTTCGAAGATGGTGAAATGGGTCAAAAATCCTTAGAGATGAATCAAAGACCTCTTGTTCTTCTTAAACTTGGCTTAGACTTCCTTTATTTCTCTTATAGGGCTCGGCTAGATCATTATTTTGAGTGATGGTTTGATTTTGTGGTGAGTTATGAAGGTGTGGATGTTTCGGCTTTATATAGGGCTTAAACTTAGAGTGGAGTCCAAGTTAAGAGGAGTAGTGGCCAAGTAGGGAAGAAGTTGTGGCCAAGGTTGTAGCTAGTAACTATTAGAAGCTAGGTTCTAGCTTAGAAGGTGTAAGATGGTAGGGAGGGTTTGGACTAACCCACTGGAGTTGGGTGAAAGGATGTAAGGGTTTGCTTGGAGGTGGAAGTGATGACTAGGTGGTGATAAGGAGGTGAAAGGAAGCTAGCAAGGTGGTGACAAGGTGGTGGTGAGGTGGCGGCATGGTGGTGAAAGAGTGGTTGCTTGGTTTAGACCTAGTTCGAGCTAGTTAAGGTGTTATCGGGGTGATTAGAGTTTTGATTTTTAGGGTTAGGGTTTTATGGTTTAGGACAAGTATGTGTAGTGAAATAGAGGTAAATCTAGTTTAAATGTGATGCTTTGGAAGCTTGTAACTCGTGCTAAAAAGGTTGTCGAAAAAATACCTATAGAATTTAGACGGGAAATGGAAGATTATTTGAATAGTTGGGCTTAATCGGGTCTAATACAAATACAGCTTAAAGAGTTGTAATAGGGTTTTGGAGGGAAAACATAGTTTGATTTTTATGCATAATAACTTTTTACACACTGCCTTACAAGTTTGTACATTTTTTTTTTGTTTTTGTAATGAAAACTATTACATGTAATCTTGGTTTTGTATAACGTTAAACGTAATAAAATACTGTTTTTATTATAACGTTAGACTGGTACGTTATATAGGTAATCGTTTTGGTAAAAATGGTTTTAAAACATATTGCTTGACATTTTTTGACGTTTATCTTGGATATAATAACGTTGATGGAATTGGCAATGGTAGTTGCGGAGCCGTTTACTTAGAAATGTAAGTTACGGTTACATAATGGATTGGAACAAACAGCAAAAATGTTATTTCTGTTGAATTGTTCTATTTAAACATATTAGATGGATAATTTCACTAAGGAAAATGTGGCTTATTATCGTAGTCTCCAATTTAAAGAATCTTAGGTCCACAAGAATTTAGTTGGATGATGGGAGTGATGTTTTAATATTAGATGTGGATATTTGGTTCCCTATCTGTTTGTTTTTTTCCGTATTGTGTCACGATTTGATTCTTCACGTTCCCACAAATAAATTCTGGTCCTCTTTTAGAGTTCCATCTTACTTTAACTATAGGAATACGACTTCGTTTTAGTTGTTTGACTTCTCGGTCCATGATTTCTATGGGTTCCTCCACAAAATTAAGTTTGTCATCAAGTCGAAGTTCTTTCATTGGAATGACGAGGGATTCGTCGGATAGGCATTTCTTTAAATTAGAAACATGGAAGGTACTGTGGACATTTCTGAGTTCTTCAGGAAGCTCAAGTGTGTATGTCATTGAGCCGACCCTTTTAAGGATCTTAAATTGTCCAATGTACCAGGGATTAAGCTTTCCTCGCTTTCTGAGCCGACCCTTTTAAGGATCTTAAATTGTCCAATGTACCAGGGATTAAGCTTTCCTCGCTTTCTGAATCAGATGACACCTTTCCAAGGTGACACTTTTAACATAACATGATCTCCAACTTGGAATTCCAAAGGCTTTCGCCTTGCATTGGCATAACTCCTTTGCCGATTTCTTGCAGCTTACAAGCGTTGTCGGATTTGTATTATTTTTTTAGTGGTTTCATGGATTATCTCTGGTCCTGTAAGTTAGACATCTTCAACTTCGGCCTAGCATACAGGTGATCTACACTTTCGACTATAAACTGCCTCGAATGGTGGTTGCCTTAATTCTGGCATATGGTAACTGTTATTGTAGGTAATTCTACCATTGGATATCGGGCTCCTCTTCATATTCTTTCCAAAATCTATAACACATTGATCGAAAGCCATGTCTTTAGTATTTGGATGGTTGTTTCACTTGTCAATCTGTTAGGGATGATCTATGACGTTCTCATGATAATTGAGTACCAACGGTACTCTGCATTGATTGCAAGAATTGGATTTTGTAATGACTGGTACGATTACTGTTTATGATGGATATCGGTACTCTATGCCATGAAACTATTTCCTTTATATACAACCTTGTAAGGGTTTCCATACTATCTGTCTCTCTGGTAGGGATGAAATGTGCTGATTTGGTATATAGGCGGTTCTACATTGACCCAAAGTGAACATTCTATGGGGTTTTTCCCCCAATGTTTGTTTAAGGTTTTGGGGTAGTTATGTGTACGAAGTCCATTCGTTATTTCTTTCCTATTTCCATGTAGGAATCTCTGGTTGTATCAGTAAGCCGGATGGCTTCTGACATTCTGGCTTTAATTCTAGAGTCATGTTTAAAACACCACTTGCAACATATTTAGCGATGTTTGCCTTCTTGGTAGGCCACATAATAAGTTTTCTTTAGATACCTGGATACATCTTGTCCAGAAAATACTTGGAGTGACTGAAATATTTGATTTATGGGATTCATGCATGATTAAGTCCCTCAAATTACCAAAGAGTGGTAACCAACTTCGATTCTTGATACATCGGGTTCCATCAGGACGTACTTCAAATGCTTTGTCCATTCCTCGTAAGTTCTCAGCTTCGATGTTCTTTTCTTTGATTGCCTCGGTTTGGGCATCGAGGATTTTTGATGGTAATTTTAGGTTAAGGGTCATGACTAATGCTCTAACTCGGAGTGGTTTGATTCGTTCCTTTCGGCTTAAGGCATCTGCTACAACATTTGCCTTTCCAGGATGGTAACGAATCTCACAATCGTAATCTGTGAGCAATGTAACCAGCGGTGTTGTCTCATGTTCAATTCTTTTTGATAAAGGATATATTGAAGGCTTTTATGATCAGTGAACATGGTGCACTTTGTGCTATACAGATAGTGTCTCCAAATTTTAAGAGCGAATACTACTGCTCCTAATTCGAGGTCGTGTGAGGTATAGTTCTCTTCATGAGGCTTAAGTTGTCAGAATGCATATGTAATAACTTTTTCTCTTTGCATTAACACTGCTCCTAGACCTTGATGTGATGCATCACAGTAAATGACAAAATTGTCATTTCCTTTTGAGTAAATGCTAAGATTGGAGCTTCACACAAAGTTGATTGTGTTTAGCAGTTGGAAAACTTGACTCTTTGTTTTCTCCCCTGATATACTTCCTTGTTTTTAGGGTTAATTTAGTTAAGACTTGCTATCTTAAAAATAATCCTTGATAAACTTCACGGGAGTTGACCGGCAAGTCCTAAGAATTGGCGTACTTTTGTAGGTGTAGTAGGAGATTTCCAATTCTTAACTGCTTTAATCTTGGCGGGGTCAACGTGAATTCCTTGACTGTCAAATCACAGTTGCCCGAGAATTGCACGTTACTGACTCCAGAAATCACAATGGTGAACTTGCATATAAATTTCTCCTTTTTGAGTAATTTCAGTATTATTCTCAGGTGATCTGCGTGTTCTTCTTTGTTACGGGAGTAGATAAGAATATCATCGATCAACACTATCACAAATTTATCCAAGTATGCTTTGCACACACGGTTCATGAGGTCCATGAATATAGCAGGTGCATTAGTTAAACCAAATGGCATCACTTAAAATTCGTAGTGTCCATATCGTGTTCTGAAAGCAGTCTTGGGAATATCTTTATCCCTGACTCTCAGTTGGTGATAGCCTGATCCTAAATCAATCTTTGAGTAAGTACTCGAACCTTGAAGTTGGTCGAATAAATCGTCGATCCTGGGTAATGGGTAACGATTCTTTACGATGAGTTTATTCAGCTTTCGATAATCGATACACATTCTGAAATATCCGTCTTTCTTTTTAACAAATAAGACAAGAGCTCCCCAAGGTGAAGTACTTGGTCGGATAAAACCTCGGTCTGCTAACTCTTGTAGTTAGTTAGATAGTTTCTGCATTTCTGAAGGAGCTAATCTGTAAGGTACTCGGGCTTCTGGTGCCGCTCCACGCATTAAATCAATTTGAAATTCTACTTGGCGAACGGGAGGAAGGCCGGGTAGGTCTTCAGGAAAAACTTCCAGAAATTCTCTGACTACTGGTATATCTTCTAATCATTTTTCGTCTGACTTCTTCTCCATTACTTGGGCTACGAAAACTTGATATCCCCTGGATATATATCTTTTGATTTTAATACAGGATATGAGGCTTAGTCGGGTTTCACTTCGATCACATCGTATGATCAAAGTTTCACCGTCGATTAGGATGTGGACGAATTTCTCGTCACAGATAATGCTAGCATGATACTTGGATAACCAATCCATACCAATGATGACGTTGAAACTACTGAGTTTAATTGGCATGAGGTCAATTTCAAAAGGTTGGTTTAGCAAAATCAGAGTGCAACCTTGGATAACAGTATAAGTGCCTACTAGGTTTCCATCGGCCATTTCAATGTCGTAGGTAGTATCTAGGCAAATTTGGTGGATATTAAGCAATAGAAGCAGTGATATGGGATACGAAACTTTTTATCGCTCTAAATCAATTAATACTCTAGCTAAATGTTGGTTTAAAAGGAACATACCCATAACTATGTTCGGGTCTTGATGAGCGTTCTTGTCTCTTAGCAAGTATGCTTTTCCGTGGGCACTGTTGTTTGCCTTTGAGCATTGGTTTCTGTAATGCCATTTCTCTCTACAAGCATGACAAGTTACTCGATATTGGTTGAGGTTGTTTCCATCGTGGTGGCCCTTTTTTTTTAGTTCCTGATCTGATGACCCACCTTGTTGCAAGTCTGACACTTGACAGTGCAAGGTCCTGTGTAATGCAGATTGCATTTCTTACACAAAGGAAGATTTTTAGCATACCTATTGTTCTCAGCTGAGGTGGCAGCATAAGCTCTAATGGTTTTTTGCCTTCTATTATGTTGTTGGTGGTGATCATTGTTGCCGTTGTTATTGTTGTTGTTATGATTATTTTGGTAGTTGTTGTTGGTAAAGGTTCTTCTATCATCAAACTTTCATTTGTAATAATTAGTTCCTTGCACAGAATTATGCTTTATTACCTGATCCATTAACCTCTGGGTTATGGTAATGGCTTCCTCCAAAGTTTAAGGCTTTGAAGCAGTAACATTTCCTTCAATACTTCAGGGTAATCCCCCGATGAAGACTTCCATAAGTTATAAGAATTTTTGGTACCATAGTTGGACATAAGATTGCCAACTCCTGGAATCTTCTAATGTAAGTCTTGAGGTATTTCCTTTTACAGTCAGATTGTAAAATTATTATTCTATTGCTTGACCTCGGTTCTGGGTATATACTTTCTTTATTAAGGAGCATTTTAATTTCGGAACAGGGAATTTTGAAGTTCCTTATCTCCAATAGGCTAGGCGATATGGAAATTCACACCAGGTAAAGTTCCTCAGTTAGAGCTGATCTTGGTAGCAAATTTTATTTGTAGCTGTCCTCGGTATAATACTATGGGTAAATACCAAATTCAGTTCGTTTTCGTTTAAATTTTACAGACAACACAAAATAGAATTCCTATACAAATGATAGTCATATCCAAGTCTTTGTATAATAATCAAAATTTTCATCATGTGATATTGATATCTTTTGACATAGTTACTTATTTGGTACAATTTATAACAAAGGTAAATACACATCCTTTGATATTACATTGTTGGATATAACAGAAAATTTTAGAATCTAGGACTTTCAGAGATGGACACTTTAACAAGCATCTGACTTATTAGGTTCCTCGGGGACTGGTTTACTTCCCAGTGGTCGTGGTATGATCCATAACGAGTTATCTATTATTCTGCACAAGATGACCTTAGCAATGGGATGGAGATAGTCTGGCGGTGTGTATTTGACCTAACGGTGATGAAGATCCTATGATGAAGATGGAGATAATGGTATGGGTGATCACTGATCCAATAGGATCAGTATGATCCATAACGAGTTATCTAACTTTGCAAAGATAGACTCATCTGGAAGTCTTAGATTCCAAAAAATTTTATGCTCAATGTCTTGATTATTAATCACTATGATACCTAGGTACAAAGTTTTGAGAAAACTGGGTGGTAAGAGAGCCATAGTAACCTAGATACATAAAGATACGATACATCACACTACAAAATATAGGATAGACAACCATGACATACATAAATTGGTATCATAAATAGCGAGGTCTGTATTAAGTCATAAACAACTTGTCTACATATTTTACATAGTCAAAATTTGACAAGTGTCATTATTTATGCCACACATCCAGTGGTTGGATTCTAACAAAAGCTGTAAATGATAAGGATCTAGTCTAGTAGTCTGGTGGTCCTCCCTTATGGTTCTTGAGCTCATGGATCTTGTCCAGAAGACTCCTCATATCTGATCGGCGGTGAACCTGGATATCCTCGATGATCATTTCCAGAGTAGAAATCCTGACGCGAGCAAGAACAATCTCTTCATCATGCCTTATTTGCTCTCTCTGAAATCCAGAAATCTGGGTACGGGCTTCTTGAAGTTCAGTTTCTAGTTGGTCAAAACCTCGTTGTATGATGACTCAACCATTACCAAGACCTTATATCTTATCTTCCATGTGCTCAATCCGCTCAAGAGGGAGCTCATCTAAGTGATTCAAAATAGTATCGATCTGTTCGTCATGGCACTCTAGATGCGCCTTATGAGAACTCTCTCCAATCTCAAATACATAAGGTGGGGCAGAAAAATCAGTAGAGGAGGATGATAGGAAACGGGCTCGTTTCTGAGGTGGCAAAATCTCCTCGGGAAGAAAGAAATATCTGGGATCAAATAGTGGTGATGATGGTAACACTAGAGATGGAGGCAAAATAGTTGGTTTAGCAATAGGAGCTCGTGGTGATGGAATAGTTAATTCATCATTAGTAGCATTATATGCTTGCACGACCTTCATATATGGATCATCGTGGAAAGGTGAGATGGCTAGCGAGGCCAAAAGATCCTTAGATAAATCCTCTGAAGGATCAGAAGAAGTGTTTCCTAGTGAGGCTGGGGAATAGTTCGGTAAAGCCAGGGTATAGTCAGGAGTATTCGTAGAGGAAAAAGAATCCTCAATATAGGAATCATATAGGACGATAATAAGGTGGGTGGATGTAGACATAATTCTGTAACAACCCAGTGGAAAATAACATAAGTTATTTATATAATAGTTATTTATCTTTACATACTATTCAGGAAATGTAGTGGCACGGAGGACTTTCTTGGATGGAAAATGGTTATAGTTTAGGTTTTAACCTTGTTCTCTATAACTGAGGCTCTTAATACCAATCTGTAACACCCCCTTATTTGACATATAGCAGCGAAAACTAATTTAGGGTATTACTTCATGAATCAACAGTCATAATCATAGAAAATGACTCAAAAGAGACGTTTTGGAAAATTTAGTTATCATTCAATATTATTTCAGAGTTTTACAAAAGGAGGTCCCAACATACATATGAAAACATAGAGTTTGAATGATAACAAGTTTGGACGTCCTCAAGTCCAATGCCACTCCGTACCATAGGTTGCTCAATTACCTGAGATAAACATGCTAAAAAGGTCAACACAAAGGTTGAGTGAAATTCATAGGTTTGTAATGAAATGGTTGAATACAAGTCATCATAAGTGGTAATAATAATTATCATGGAAAACAGTATTATTGCCTTAAGCTCATGACACCAACACGTTAACATGGAAATCACCTCAGTAACATTATTGAGGAACAAATGTCCTCTTGGAAAGGTAACTTGCCAAAGTTACCCATTATTCTCAAATATAGTGCGTTTGATTACCTCATGTACAAGTAAACACAAACGGGATTCATCAATCCCGATAGATCTATCTACAATATTCGCGTTCACTCGCAAGTGATTAATGGTTCATGATTAAATGATATTGGCAGTGGAGGTAAACTTAGGCAATAATATATCAGGATAGCATACAGTTGGAAAATACTTGTATTCATGGTTTATAGCATGTATCTCCCTACGGAGTTTAGAAAACATGTAAAGGTGGGACTATGAACTCACCTTAATAGGGTAGTTGATTGATTTGAAATTTAATTCAAATGAAAGTAAATAGACTCGTCACGCAACCTAGGGTAATATGTCAAGTCTTAGCTCGATTGTTTATATTTCAAAACTTTATTTCATAAAGTTTAACATAAATATTAATTTGGTTTATTAACTTGTGAAAACATCGTATCACTGTTCGGGCTATCATAATCCAGAGGCCATGTAGTAAACGTTTGAGGAGCTAGGACACTTTAAATCGTAAATCCAGCAACTCGTCAAAACGTCTACCCAAATGAAAGCCCCTCACATGAAATTCCCTAGTAACGTGATACATTATAGTTTAAATGATAGGATTTTATCTTTTTAAGTTTCTTCAAAAGCTAGTGGATGATAAATTATGTTAAATATATAACATAATTATTTTATAGTGTTTCGATCGACGAATGATAACGACAAATGTGTCGGGCTTTAATAAAATCAAGTCTTATGATATTTAAATATATTTTTATAATTAATATAAAAATATTACATTTTATACCCTTGAGAATATGAAAATAACAATATATACCCTTGGTATATATTAATTTACAAATTCAATCCTTTGCTTTATATTTAAAACATTTAAACCTTTAACTTTGGAAATTGGCCAAACAAATCCCTGTAGTTTCATTTTAGAATAATTACTTTTTTGGCCCGAAAGTTTAATAATTTCAAAATTTACAATATATACCCCTTTGCATGAAACGTTTTGCATTTTAAGTCCAAAATTCATAAACTTTGTATTTTTAATCTCGAAATCAATTTTACAGCTTATAGCTTATTACTATAAGCTAAAATAAGTAAGTTTTATGAGCTTATATCTTATGAAAAGAGCTTATAAGCTTAAAAATCCAAAATGTGCATGTTTGGCTTAGAAACAATAACCCGATGGGTTAGGGCTTTTAGGATTAGTTTTAATTATTATAAAAGTGATAAGTTAGCTTATTAGAATAGTTATAAAATCAACTTATGGCCTTTAGCTTATTAGGGTTTACGAAAAGGGTTTTAGGGTTTATAAAGGGCGTGTTTGGTTTAGGAAAACCAAACGAGCAGACTTAGGGTTTCCAAAAGAGTTTAGCTTGAACAAATAATTATATCAAAGCTTATACATGATCTAAAATATGACAAGAGCTTATAGAACAAATTGTAAGACTTACTAGAGCTCGAATGGTTCGAAAATGGTTGATATGGTTCAAAAACTTGGAGATGAATAAAAAACCTCTTGTTCTTCCTTAAACCTTGGCTTCTACTTGCTTAAACCTTCTTTTATTTTCTTCTAGGACTTGACTAGGTCATCATTTGAGGTAGTATTTATTTTAGATGGTGAGTTAGGAAGGTATGCATGTATGCGTGTATATATAAGGTCT
>BQNB010141858.1:0-17211 GCA_026074375.1 Tanacetum coccineum | reverse complement strand
AGAGGGTGTTGTTTGTTTATTATTTCACACACTTAATACAAGTTTTCTTTTATGTTTCTTTCTTTCTCTAAAATGTTCATTCAATCACTCTCTCTCTAAAACCACCTCTCTTTCTCTTCTTGTATGCTATTTGATTGTTCTACAATTGGTATGAGAGCCATGGAGTGATTTGTTTAGTTTTGTGTTTGTTATTGGTTCGTGTTTCCTTGTTTTAAACTGTACGCATCTTTCTTGTTTTTTCTTTTCTTTTCAAATCTTCAACATGCACTAAAAGATCATTTACTTTGGTAAAGTTGATCTAGTATATTTGGATATAGGTGTATTTGCTTTGGATCAAACAAAAACTCATTTTTTACAACTTTTATTTTTCGAAAAACCTTAGAAAGTACAAATCTTAATTTTGAAATTTTTGGCTTAAAAACCATAAAGTTTTCATTTTTAAGGTACCTATAGGTTTAGTAATACTAGTTGTAGAAGAAAATTTGGGAAATAACAATCAAAAGATAGACTTTTTGTGTTTTTGAGTTTTTGGGGTTCGTAACCGAATTAGCAGCGTCTAAGTGTTAACCGAATTAGTAGCGTCTCAAGTTTAACCGAATTGGCAGTTCTCAGTTTTAACTGAATTAGCAGCGTCTCAAGTTTAACTGAATTGGCAGTTCTCAGGTTTAACCGAATTAGCAGCGTCTCAGTGTTAACCGAATTAGCAAGTTTTCAGTTATAACCGAATTAGCAGCCTCTCAAGTACAACCGGATTAGCCACTTTCAAGGTTCAACCGAACTCGCAACTGCTCGTATTAACCAAACTAGCAATTTCTTTGACTTGACCGAATTCGCAGATTTCCTTCATCAACCGAATTCACAGATTTCCTTGTCAACCGAATTAGCAGTTCCATGTCTTAACCGAATTCGCAGTTTCAGTTTAAACCGAGTTAGCATTTCTTATGTTAACCGAATTCGCATTTCTAAGTTTCAACCTAATTTTCAATTTTCTTTGGCAACCTAATTCTCAATTTTTCTTTGAAACCTCAAGTTTGCTAATCGAAAATTATACGGTTTATTTCTTTAACTTGAAAAATCCCGTGAAACATTCACTTGTTTTCCCAGTTTTGTCAAGAATTGTAAAATCCCGTGTAGTTTCACATCTTAAAACACATAAAAGACATCACTTTCAAACACAATTTATTTCAATCACCGTTCGATCATACAAGTAATCTTTTAACATACAAATTTCTCAATGACGACTCTTGCTGACAAAGCGATTCTTTCAGGTGCTGACAATCGTCCACCTATGTTGAAAAAAGATATGTACGATTCTTGGAAAAGCATAATGGAGCTATACATGATGAATAGACAACATGGACGAATGATCCTTAAATCCATTGAAAATGGTCCACTCATATGGCCTACGATTGAGGAGAATGAAGTGACTAGACCAAAGAAATATTCTGAGTTATCTGCTATGGAAGCAATTCAAGCTGATTGTGATGTCAAGGCAACAAATATCATTCTACAAGGATTACCACCAGAGGTCTATCCACTTGTTAGCAATCATCGAATCGCCAAGGAACTTTGAGAAAGAATTCACTTCTCTTGGAAGGAAATTCTGATGAAACAGGAAAAAAGAGTGCAAATTTTCTGATGAATTAGATACTGTTTGCTTATAAGAAGGGGGAAACACTACGTAATTTCTACTTGAGATTTTCACTGCTACTCAATGACATGAACATCTACAATGTGAAACTGGAACAATTTCAAGTGAACACCAAGTTTTTGAATACTCTTCTTCTTTAGTGGAGCAAATTTATGATTGATGTCAAACTGGTTCGGGATTTGCACACAACTAACATTGATCAGCTTTATGCTTACTTGGGACAACATGAATTTCATGCAAATGAAGTTCGTTTACTGCATGGAATCAACTCAGATCCACTTGCTTTGGTTGCTACCCATCAGATGACCCAGTCTCCTTATCAAACTCATCATAACTCATACCAAAACCCTCAATTTCAACCACAAGTTTCACTATATTAGTCTCCACAGTATGGATCACTTTATCAGTCTCAACAATACTCAAACAATCAATCGTCGACACCTCTTTCAATCACTTACCCATCCAATGATTATCAATCATCAGTTCACCACAACGTTTATTCTCCACCATCATCCGTCTCTCAATTGGAATATGCTCCCACAGTTAACCAACAACAACAACAACCAGAATTTCCCCAATTAGACTTAGGTCTAAATGTTCCAGTGTTCAAGCAAGGTGATGATCCCATTGATGCCATCAACCATATGATGTCATTCCTATCAGTTGTCGTCACATCTCGCTTTCCTACTACCAACAACCAGCTGAGGAATTCGTCAAACCCTAGGCAACAAGCTACCATTAATGATGGAAGAGTGACCTTACAACCAGTGTAGGTGAGGCAAACTTCTTTTGCAACGGGGACATATAGGACCTACACTCCAGGAGCAAGTGGAAACAATTCTGGGAAACAAAGGACTGTTATTTGTTACAACTGCAAAGGGGAAGGACACATGTCCGAACAGTGCACTAAACCTAACAGGAAAAGGGATGATTTGTGGTTTAAGGATAAAGTGTTGCTGGTACAACCTTAAGCAAATGGTCAAATTCTACATGTGGAGGAACTAGCATTTTTGGCAGATCCAAGAACAGCAGAAGGTCAAGCCACACAGACTGTCATTACTCATAATGCTGCCTATCAAGCCAATGATTTAGATGCATATGACTCTAATTGTGATAAACTCAACACTGCTAAAGTTTCTCTCATGGAGAATTTATCTCATTATGGTTCAGATGCTCTCGTTGAGGTACACAATCCTGATAATATGGATAACAATATGATTAATCAAGGTGTGCAGGTAATACTGTCTTCTGAACAGTCGAATGTTATGAACCATTCAGAGACTGAAATAACCAGTGATAGCAATATCATTCCTTATTCCCAGTATGTGACGGAATCACAACAAGCAGTTGTTCAGAAGTTTAACTCATCTGCACAACAAGATGAACCGGTATTATCTGTGATTGAACAACTGAAAACCCAAGTAGTTAATTGTACCAAGATAAATCTGGACAATAAAAGTATCAATGATACTTTAACTGCTGAGCTTGAAAGATATAAGGAACAAGTTAAAGTTTTGAAAGAAGGATAAAATGTTGATTTAAAGAGTAAAGATAATGTTTAAGATTCATGTGAACAGTCTGTAGAGATTGATCGTCTTAAACAAACTCTTTTAGAACATGTAAAAGAAAAGGAATCTTTATTGCAAATAGTTACTCTTCTCAAAAATGATTTTAAGAAAGAAGAATCTAGAAACATTGATAGAGAGATTGCTTTAGAATAGAAGATCAAACAGCTGGATAATATTGTTTTTAAAAGAGATCAATCAGCACAAACTGTTCACATATTGACGAAACCTTAGTTTTTCTATGATCATACCACTAAACAAGCTTTAGGTTTTTAAAATCCTTTCTATCTGAAGAAAGCTCAGTAGTTGGAACCAAAGCTTTATGATGGTAATATCATTAAGAACACTAGTGCTATTGTGATTCCTGACTCTGAAGAGACCCTTGTGCTTGCTGAAGAGAGTCGTTCAAAAATGCTTTTAGAACAACAGGATCCAATGATGTTAGAAAAGAAAGTTAATACTACACCAGTCGATTATGCTGTTCTTAACCAACTTTCTTAAGATTTTGAAACACGATTTGTTCCATAAACTGAATTATCTGCTGAACAAGCCTTTTGGTCTCAGAATTCTATGAATTCTTCAGATCCCACTCATTCTTGTAGACCCACCAAAGTTGAGGTTCCGAAAGAACTTCCTAAAGTCAGCATGGTTAATACGAGTTTTAAGAAACTTAAACACCATCTTGATGGTTTTGATGTGGTTGTCAAAGAAAGAATCACGGCCACAGCCATCACTAAGGGCTCGTAGGGGTTTGAACATACAAAAGCTTGTTTTAGGGTTGAAATTATTCCATTTGTAAAAGCTCTGAAGGACATATTCAATACTTTTTATCAATACTTAATTGATGAGGTTACTGAAGTCCAAAACGTCTTTCATCAAATGGAACGAGCTATGGAACAACATCGTTTAAAGTCTAAAACATTCGAAGTTAAAAAGAATAAAACTTTACATGAAAACGAACGACTCTTGGAACAAGTCATTAGCAAAGATATAGTGAACATAATTATGAATTCTTCTGTGGATAATGCTTCTGTGAATGTGCATGAATGTGAAAAGTGTCTCAAACTTAAGATTGAGCTTCTCAACAATAAGGATTTCATTGCAAAAGAGACTTACGATAAACTGTTCAGAAATTATACCACTCTTGAAAAATATTGCATCTCTTTAGAAGTTGATACTCAACTTAATAGGATATTTTTCAAAGAGAAAATTCTGTTTCAAATCAAAGTGCTCCAAGTTTTGATCAATATTTTGAACTAAATGAATTGAAAGCTCAGTCCTAAGAGAAAGACACGGTCATAAAAAAGTTGAAAGAGAGAATTAAATATCTAAGTGAAATATGAATGAGAATGAGATCAAAAAGGACATAGAAGAGATTGAAACGATAAATATTGAATTGGATCATAGGGTGTCAAAACTTATTTCTGAGAATGAACATTTAAAACAGACCTATAAACAACTTTATGACTCGATCAAACCAACACGAATTCGATCAAAAGAACAATGTGATGCTTTAGTTAGTCAAGTCAATCAAAAGTCTGTAGAAATCTCTGATTTAAATGTAAGTCTTTAGGAAAAAGATTTGGTCATCACAGCTCTCAAGAATGATTTAAGGAAACTTAAAGGAAAAGATTTAGCTGATAATGTTGTTACCAAACACCTTATTGCTCCAGAAATACTTAAAATTGATGTGGAACCCATAGCCCTTAGATTGTTGAACAATAGGACAGCTCATTTTGACTACCTTAGGCACACTCAGGAACAAGCTGCGATTCTTAGGGAAATAGTGGAACAAGGAAAATCACAAAATCCTCTAAATAATTCCTTAGACTCTGCTTGTAAGTATACAAAACACATTCATGCATTTCTTATAATAATCAGACAAATCTGCCCTAGAATCAACAATTCAAGTGATAAGTTAGTGGCTGTGGCCCCAAAGAACAAGGACAAAAGAGTTAGATTCACCGAGCCCGTCACATCCTCAGGAAACACAAACACAAAAAGGCTTCTTCATCAAACCTAGTTTTTAACAAACCTATGCTGTCTTCTACAGGAGTAAAACCGTCTACTAGTGCTAGCGGATCACAGCCTTCAGGCAATACAAAGAAAGATAAGATTCAGCAAACACCAAGTAGAACTCAGAAGAATAAAGTAGAAGCCCACCCTAAGACATTTAAATATAGTTTGAAAAATAAGAATTGTTTTGTTGAAACTAAAGGAAATGCAAATGTGCAGCATTCCAAGCTTAATGCGCATTCTGAACTTCTATGTGTTAAGTGTAATGGTTGCATGCTTTCTGATAATTATGATATGTGTGTTCTTGATTTTATCAATGATGTGAATGCTCGTATTAAATCTAAATCTGTTAAGAAAAGTTCAAAGAGAAAAGTTTAGAAACCAACAGGAAAAGTGTTCACAAATATTAGATACACTTGGAGACCTACTGGTCGAACCTTCACTATAGTAAGAAATGCGTGCCCTTTAACTAGGATAACCACAACTGCTGAAGTGCCCCTTAGGAAACCAACTGCTCTAGAAAATGATACACCTAAGCCTGTGGTAACATTGGTTTACTCAAGGAAACCTAAGAAATCTAAAACTAATGTTCCCGTTAGCAAACCTAAGAATATTAAATCTTTATCTGCTAACAAAAAGGAACCTAGTAAATCTTGAGGATCCATGGTTTTCGATGTTCCATCTTCCTCTCTTGATGAATGCAGGTTGTCCAAATTGTTCTTTGGTATTTTGACTCCGACTGCTCCAAGCATATGACCGAAGATCGTTCTCAGCTCACCAATTTTGTCAATAAATTTTTAGGTACTATTAAATTCAGATATGATCATGTGGCAAAGATATTAGGATATAGTGATTATCAGATTGGGAATGTTATGATCCCAAGGGTTTACTACGTAGAAGGACTTGGACACAACTTATTCTCTGTTGGGAAATTTTGTGATTCGAACCTTGAAGTTGCTTTTCGTCAACACACCTGCTTCATTCGTAATCTAGAAGGTGTTAATCTATTGACTAGATCTCGAGGCAACAATCTGTATACTCTATCTCTTGTAGATATTGATCGGGGGTCTCTCCCTATATGTCTCTTGTCAAAAGGCCTCAAAACACTAAGTCCACGCTCGCACTTCATGGGCACCCACCAACATCTATCTCATCTTAAAAATTTAGTCAATCACACCATTTAGCTAGACACGTCTTGTCTCGAGGTCTCCCTAATCTAAAGATTGCAACGGACATTGTGTCCCCCTGATGGTAGCATCGGCAAAAGCAAAGAAAAAACCCTCGTAAACCTAAATCTAAAGCACCAACCAAGAAAAACTCTTCTCTGGCACATGGATCTTTGTGATTAATGCGTGTCGCGAGGGTTATTGGAATGAAGTACCCTTGTTATTGTGATGATTTACTCTCGATTTACATGGTAAAAGTGCCTTAAATGTCAAAAATATGAAGTCCCAGAATTTCATAATCAAGTTTCTCAGATGATCAAAGTACGGCTTTAAAATAGTGCCTGTCCGACGAATCCAGAACCGATAATGGAACTGAGTTTTTTAATCAAACTTTACGTGAATATTATGTGAAGGTTGCATCTTTCTATGAAACATCTGTTGCTCGCTCTCCGCAGCAAATAGTGTCGTTGAAAAGACGTTAATCGTACGCTAACTGAAGTTGCACGCACATGTTGATTTATGAAAAAGCTTCTGTTATTCTTATGGGCAGAAGAGTTGCTACCGCATGTTACACCTAAAAATCGTTTCCATATATGTCTTTCGTCACGGCCAAAACACCATATGAGCTTTTTACACGACAAACTTCTGACTTATCATTTTCTATGTATCTGGTGTATTGCACTCTACATCCGACAAATGATAGTGAGAACTTGGGCAAGTTACAACGAAAGGCTGTTATTGTATTTTCATTGGGCATGCACACACAAAGAAAAGAAAGAATTTTAAATTTACCAAACTAATGTAATTCATGTGATTTTTGGATCGAGATGCAGCGATGGCTTTCTGACTCAGCAGTGTAGGACCTGCCTCTTAATGAACTGACTCCTGCAATAACAGTACAGGACTCGTGCCCAAAACCTACTCCTTCAACAATGTTTGTACAACCTTTAAGAATGATGGGATATTTTGTTTCAACCACTATTTGTAGAATTAATTATCCCTCTATCCAAGTGTTGGATCACCCATGCCCCTGAACTCCATTGCTCCAATTGCAGAAGTAGTTGCTCCAAAACCAGCTGTATCAACTGATTCCCTTCTTCAACAACGGGTGACCAAGACACTAGTAACTCACAAACAACACCCAAAAACTCAATATCCTGTATTCCTAACGGACGTTGAAGAAACAATCATGACTTAGATGTTGCACACATGATAACGATCTGTTCTTTTGGTATTCCATTTCAGAAAAAATAAACCATTCTGACACAGCATCTTCTTCTTCGAATGTTGTTCCTACTGGTTATGCACCACTACTGCTCCAAACTCAGAGCACATTACAAATAGACCAAAGGATCATCCTTAAGAAAACATTATCGGTGAACTCGAAAGACTGTTTTCCACATGACATCCAACTCTATGAAAAAGCCTTATTTTGTACTATGATGCCTTTCTCACATCAGTTGAACGAAAGAACTATAAAGACGCATTAAACTCAAGCTTGTTGGATTAAGCAATACAAGAGGAGCTTAATGAATTTGAACTTCTTGAAGTCTTGGGAAACATCGTTCCTCGTCCATGATAACGTGATTGGTTTATACTTTGAAAATGATCTACAGGTGGAAACTTGTATGACAATTAGGAGGAATTCTAAAGAACAAGGCTCGTTTGGTTGCTCGTGGTTACCTGTCAAGAACGGGAATAATTTTGAGGAATCTATTGTTTCTAGTGGCCTAGACTTGATGCTATTCGAATTTTCCTCGCATATGCTGTTCACTGAATATGATTGTCTAGGCAAATTGATGTTTAAGACGGCATTCTTGAATGACAATTTGCGCGAATAGTTTATGTCAGCAACAGGACGGGTTTGTGATCAAGACAATCCGAATCAAGTGTACAGCTTTAGAAAGTCTTATGGGTTGAAACATGCTCTCGCGCGTGGTACGATCTTTTGTCAAAGTTTATACTCTCCTATGAATTCTATAAAGGAACCGTGGATCCCACATTATTCATCAGAAGGCAAGGCAAAGATATTCTTCTGGTACAAATTTATGTTGATGATATAATCTTTGCGTCTACTACACCTGAACTATGTGACCAATTTTCAAAAATAATGTGTTCTCAAAAGTTTATGATGTGATGATGGGCAAAATATCATTTTTTTTCTAGGACTATAGATTTCACAAAGTCCTAGAGGCAATTCTTTAATTAACCAGTCTAATATGATCTAGATCTTTGAAAAATTATGGTATGGATTCTTGTGAACCCGTGGATATCCCATGGTGGTGTAATCCAAACTGGAAGAAGATAACCCAAGGGAAAGCCGTTGATCCTACCCACTATCATAGAATGATTGGCACCCTTATGTTATTCATACAGCCATTAGGAACAGACCTTACATTTGTTGTATGCAATGTGTGCCCGGTATCAAGCAAAGCCTACGAAAAGCACTTACATGCTGTAAAAAGAATCTTTAAATATCTAAGAGGTGAACCTTCAATAGGGGACTCTAGTTAATCCAAAGGATTTCTTCTCTATGCTCTAATAGTTTATGCAGACGCTGATCATGGGGTTTGGCCAAGTTCCTAGACGAAGTCATCTGGATGTATGCAATTTTTGAGAGGGACAAACTTGTTAGTCTGGTCATCAAAAAGGCAGAAAAGTGATGCGATATCCAGTCGAAAGCGAATTATATAGCCTTGTCTGGCTGTTGTGTCAAGTCCTGTGGATGTGGATCGCAGCTTACCGGACTTATTGGACTTGGACTTCAATAAAATTCCAATGTACTATGATAACAAAAGCGTTATTGACTTATATGCTTGCAACAATGTTCACATTCTTGATCAAAACATATTGACATCGGATTTCACTTCATAAAAGAGCAAGTTTGAGAACGGAGTAGTAGAGCTCTTACATTTCAATAACAGAGTTACAGTTAGCGAACTCTTTACTTAAGCCCTTGGCACGAGAAAGAATTAATTTTTTATCAACAAAGTTGGACATGCGGAGTTTTACGCCAGAGGACTCTGAAACAATTGGCAGATGTAGCTGAGATAGTGAGGTGGTACCTATTCAATATTCTTGTATAATAATACATATAATATATTAAAAACCATAACCAAAAAGAATTTTTATTATTTATTTATTTTCAGAATTCATTTATAAAAAACAAAATATAAAAATATAAAATAAATAAAATACTAAAACAAATGAAAAAATTTTATAAAGAATGAGTAAAAATATAAAAAGAGGTAATAATGACATGTCTTTAGAAATCGATAACATTTACGGTCTTAAAATGTCATTTAATAAATGATACTGATGGCTTGTTATTGAAGTTCAAGCAAAAGTTACAAATGTTTTCAAAGCATGCCAAATGCATGCTATTATTTCAGATAGCAACCCGGTCATCATCTTTAGATAGGCAAGTATTTCAAAAGAAAACTTGACCTTCATAACGGGAATTTATTTCTGGGCGTGGTCTACTTTATGATCCATGCAAAAGCTTGTGCTTACTTTGCAACAAATCCCGTGCTGTTCTTTATTTACATAGTGTTATGTGTCAGTACGCTTATGTGTTAAAATAAAAGAAGTCTGATTTCATGGTGTTTGATTTCAAAATAAAAACATTACGTCCTCAGAAAATGTTTTCAAAGAAATTCGACTTCCTTCAAACATACGACTACGACTCTTTAAATAGAAAACGGGTCATTGTTTGAGGGGGAGAAAAATCTCAAATTATCTTCTTCAAAATTCATTTGATATAAGGAATAAAGGTTGTTTAAACAAAAACATAATATCATTTTATTAATGAAGTGAATTAAGTTTAGTAATGTGTGCCTTAAAATGTTAGTTGTTTATGCCTTTAGAGAGATATGTGCAAATTTAAGGTTGTTAGGTATGTAGTTAAAACTACAAGGAATTTGTGCCAATGTGTTAACTTTAAAATGCCTAAATAAACTTATATTGAAAAGTGAAAAAGTCTCAAACATTAGGGGGGGAGAAAGAGAAAGAGGGAGATACAGAAGAAAGAAAGAAACATAAAATTAATTTATAACATCCTACCCCTCCCCATTTTCACGACACTCACACACACACACACACCACACTTACACCTTTTCTCTCTAAAAACCCTCCTTCGAATCGTCATCTTCTAGCTCACCATATCCATTTAATTTCGTGCTTAAGGTATAATTAAAACATTGATCCTTACACCTTAAGGTTCCTACATCTCGAACGAATTTCGTTTTTACAAAGTTTTAAGATCGAAAACCCTAAAAATCAAATTAGGGTTCTTCAAAAGTGAAACTGAGTGAAAACGCAAATTGATTAAGGGGTTTTATTCACATTAGGGTGTTAATGATTCGTGTATAGCAGTTTTTAATAAAGATATCATATGCGTTAGATTTGATTGATTTTGTGTGTTGAATAAGTGTGTTTTTGAGTTTTAGTAGGAAAAGTCTATGGGTTTTGTGTAGGATGTATGTTAAATATATTCTTAAATTTAAATGTGCTTTGAAATCCATATCTTTTATGTTTGTTCTTGGGTACGAATTGACGTTTAGGTGCTAAATGCTCGTTTGATTGATTCTGAGTTTGGAAAAATGCTAAAAATGTTTAGGTGAATTCTATGATGCTATATTGTTGAAATCTTGAAGTCATAACATGTGTGCAAATCACTTGAGTTCTCGATCGATATTCTCAATTTTAGACCTAACCAGACTCGCAGGTTCTTAGCTTTAACAGAGACTTCGCATATTTGTAATAGAGAGACGGAACTCCGTAGTTGATTACTTTTGACAGATTACTCGCAGTTCCTTAGTGAACCGATCTCGCAGTTACCCTTAATTAGTTGTCGAATTGTAGTTATTAGCTAGTGACCAAACTGCAATTTGTACTTGTGACCGATATTCGCGTTCATAATATTAAACTGATATAGCGTTGTTGTATTAATGACCGGACTCGCAGTTTCCAATAGTGACCGGACTCGCAGTTTTTTATTATTGACCGGACTCGCAGTTTCCAATAGTAGTCGGACTCGTAGTTTTTTTATTATTGACCGGACTCGCAGTTTTTTAATAGTAACAGAACTTGCAGTTCTCAATATTGACCGGATTCACAGTTTTCACTCGATCAACCAGATTCAATCATGGATACAAAAGGCTAAAATCTTATAAACACTTAGAATCTAATTAGAAAGTGACTTAAAACTTGTTTTAGGCTAGTTAGAATGACTAGAATCCTAGATAGTTTGATTATGTTACAAAGGTGTCATAACCTTTATGCCAAATTAATTTCACCCTTTCCTTGATTAGCTCTCTAAATGTGTTGAATGCCGTAAGTACCATAGCTTGAGAAAGTCTCTATAGTGTCTTATATAAACTCGTTTATATATAAACTGTAGTAACTCTTTCTTAGCAGAATCATGAGTATCACAAAAGAACAACAGCAAGCCCTTGACGATGCTCTTGTTCGACGAGAACAACGTCTAAGGATTGGGAATTGTAACTACAGATTAAGCACCACATTCAAGCCTAAGGAACCCACTTTTCAAGTTGCTTTGAACGTCCTTTCTCTCACACCTTTTTATCAAGCCTTCTTGATCTCTGCAAGTGTTCCTGCCATCTACAAGCATGAATTTTGGGCTACTATTTCCTATCACAAGCACTACATCAAATTCAAGATGAACAAAGAGAATTACTCTTTTGATCTGGAAACTTTCAGAGATATGCTTCAGATTTGCCCAAATCAACCTGGCCAAAAGTTTGAAGATCCTCCATTTGAAGAGGAAATTCTTGCTTTCATCAGAAAACTTGGCTACTCCGGAAACATGAAGTCGCTCTTTGATGTCAAGGTTGAAACTCTACCTCAACCTTGGAGAACATTCGGAACCATCATCAACAAATGTCTCAATGGTAAAGTAACTGTACTTGATCTACTTTGTCTCTCTTGGGCTCAAATCATGTGGGGCATCTATTACCAGAAGAATGTTGACTATGTCTACCTTCTATGGGAAGACTTAGTCTATCAAATCGAAAACAAAGAGGCCAAGAAGAACAAAGACATGTACTATCAAAGATTTACCAAAGTCATTATCAACCACTTCATGTCAAAATATCAATCAATTCCAAGAAGAAACAAGGTAGACTGGCACATGGCTAAAGATGATCCTATTCTCACCATAATGAGATTCATCTCCAAGCATGAAACTGTTCAAAAGTACGGTGCCATACTTCCAGATACTCTAACCAATCAAACAATGAAATAGACGGATGCGTACAAGACTTACCATGATTTTGCTACTAGAAAGGTGATTCCAAAACTAAAGTATGTACGAATATCGACCAGGGAGAAGACTGATCAAGCCCATATAGCCTCTCCAGGTAAAGCACTCAAAGCTACAGCTAAGGTGGCTAAATCAGGAAAGAAGAAGCAACATGCTTAAGGTTTAGAGACTTTATCGGAAATTGCATTGTCTGAGGCTGAACAGATGAAGATTGTCACCAAAAGAAGCAAGACACAATTCCATAGCTCTCAAGCCATTGGTTCAGGTGCATATGAAGGAACTAGTGTTTCACCAGGGGTTCCCGATGTACCTACATATGGATCTGAAGATGAACAGATTTCTTAGAAGTCTAGTGACAAGGATGATGATGATATAGTAAGCTTGAGTAAAGACGATGACGACAATGCTGATAATGAAGATGATGACGGTCAAGATGATGATAATGAACAGATTGAATCATACAATGATGGTGATGACTTTGTTCATCCCAAGTTCTCCACTCATGATAAAGAAGAAAGACAAGATGAACAAGATAAAGAAGAAGAGGGTTTAAAGGAAGAAGTTACTTGCTGAAGAAAGAGCTGCTGCTGTTAGAAAAAAACCTCCAACAAGAAACACCAAATGAGGAGTTTAATGATGTACCTATCTTAACATACAGGTAAATATAGGACATAATCAGTTGAACAAAAGACTTTGAAGAAATTCAGGCCCTTTTCATCAAGGAACAAGAAATAGAGATGTAGATTTGTGCTATTGGGTCTAAGTGAAATGATAAAGATGATTGATAAGATGAATAAGAAATGCAGCTGGTATGAATGAGGAAGAGGGTCCTGAAGAACATGAAAAGCACTAAGGTTGTAGTTAAGCAGGAAGGAACGTGAAGAGAACAATAGGAAAAGATCAGGCTCCTATTCATAGGAGATGAAGATGAAAGTACAAAGAAGTCTAAAAGGAAAAAGACTATTTATGATCTGAAGAAAGATAATCATTTAATCCCCAGCTAACTTTTTATAGTTAGGAAGGGGGAACAACTAGGCTTCTCTAGAGAGTCCTGATGAAAGATTAAGAGATTGATTTATTGAAGTTCTGGGCACTGAGGTTATCAATGTTACTGGGAATCTGCATTTTTCATACTAATAGATATGGAGTTAACTCATGACTATTAATAATGTTTAGAGCTATTGGAGTTCAAGATATATCAGAACTGCTTTCACTGAAATGGTTTCATGATTTGATAGGATGGACTTCATTGAGCTACATTAGTTTAGTGATGCAGAGATTTTCAAAACCACACTCTTGACAGGGGAATTGATTTAGTTCTCTGGGGAGACTTAAGAATTATGTTTGAAGAAACTGCAGATGATGATATTTGGAAGAATCAAGAGAAATGGATTATTAAGAGTTGGACTTTCTATGAAAACTATAGAGTACATATCTTGGCATTAGAAGATGGTACTGAAATTCACATGCTTGCAGAAAGAAGGTATCCACTTATAAGGGAAACTCTTAAGAGGATGATGGAGTTAAGATTGACTACTGAATCTAAAGGTGAAGCTGTTTTTGACCTGCTTAGATTTATTCAAAAACAAATTAATGAGTTTGAAGGCCAAGATGGGAGTGAGAAGGATCTTTGAGTGTTGGTTTTCTGACCACACAACAAATGGTCATCAGTTCACCATGTCTAACAGACATCAAGAACTGGCTAGTCTAAAAGCAAATGACTCTTGGTAAAGACATCTCAAATCCATTGATAGTTGGTAGTTTACTAAAAAACTACATGGTTATCAGTGCACCATGTTATAACAATGAAGCATTGGCTATTCCAGAGAAAATGGCTAGTGGTAAAGAAATATCAAATCCGTTTATGGCTGGTAGTTTGCCAAAAACTACATAGCCAACTTAGTTGGTATTTTTGTTGTGTTGCTGAAAAGACTGGAAGCTAATCAAAGTTGAAGTTTAAAAGGTTGTAAAGTGTTTGGATACATCCTCCTGGTGTTCAAGAAGCTCAAGATGAAGAAACATGAAGGTTGACAAGTAAACATCATGTTTAGGGGAGGATTGTTGGGTTTTAGAAGACTTTACAACTTACTGCTGCTGGTTCAACATTGGTGCTGCTAGTGAAGATTTAGTGCTGCTGAGAAAGATTGAAGAAAATAGACTAAGTCTTTAGTATTGTTAGAGTATAGTTAGTACTGCCAGTACATTGTTAGTACTGCTAGTATAGTTAGTGCTGTTAGTAGTAAGTTAGTGCTGCTAGCATATAATAGTTAGTGCTGTTAGGAGATATGCATGAGTTAAATTAGGAATAGATATGCATTATCTCCTCATGCGTTTTGTAAGCCCATTAGGGTTTTCCTTGGTGTATAAAAGGAACCCTAGGCATAGTTAATAGATATCGATCAATAGAGATCAATTAGCAATCATAGCTTGTAACCTAGTACGATTCAAGCTATAATACAAAGGTTGAGTTTGATAAAAGATCTTTTGTGTTTAATTAATATTGTTCTTCTTAGCATTATTGATTAGTTTCCGCATAATCAATAGTGTTCAATCAGTGTTTCATTATTGTTGCTTTGGATTTATCTAAAGTAACAAACCCTTTGCAAGCTAAAGGTTCAAGATCTATTCAATAAGGGATCCAACACAGACAAAGCTAAAGGTTCGAAGATCTATTTAGAAGGGACCGACAAAGTATGACTATTAAAAACGACTGAAGCATACAAAAAACTTCAAAATATGAACAATTGAAAAGGTAAACTTTTTGGTTTGTAGCTAGGGCACACAGATAATTAACGAGAAGAAGACATAGACTGCTGCCACCTAAATTCATCCATGCAACGATCTAAAGCACTTAGGCATTGTAAAAATGGTAAAAATGAAATAACGTCAAGGAATTTCCATTGTGGCGGAGAAAGAATGCCTATAAATGTAATCTTTGTGAAACACTTTACACACACACACACAAATCACTTGTAAGTCTTCTTTAAAATGGTCAGCAATTTAGTCCAAAGCATGTAATCCGTACCTTCGCTCATCATTCAGTTGAAGGTCTTGTCCTAAACGATGCTTTAGTAACAATTATTCCGTTTCTTCTTTTTCCTATCCACTAGGGCACTTGTAACTGTAACTTCCCAACCCATATGACAATTTTTTTACCTTTGATAGTAGCCCAAAAATTTAGTTCCGAAGTAACAATGAAGGTATAACGATCGTAAGGTATTAACCGTTAGTGAATGTGCCTACAAAAAGGGGAAGAAGATTTACAAAGAAAAATTACAACTTACAAATCCTTGATGGTGTAAAGGGAAGTTTCATTCACTGTATGGTTTTGTCATTATCAACTAGGGGAAGATTGTTGGAAATTATATTGAGTTGATAAGACAAAACAATGAAACAAGTACTGCTAATATATGAAAGCAGTAGTATATATGTTGGATACTACCGCTAGGCATCACAAAATGTTTATATTGCTAGTACTTGATAAGATTTTAGAAGACTTCCTCAAGAAGATAACAGAAGATAAAGATAAATGTTTAAAAGATTTAGTTGTTTAAATAATATCTTTATTCTTATTCTTTGTAAACTTAATATTCTCTATTATATAAAGAGATATCAGGTCATAGGTTTAGGGGTGTTGAGATGTAAACACCTAAACGTGTGTATGTGTAGGCGTGGGTCTTATTATAGACGCCTAGTGTTTAACCTCAAGGTTAAGGTAACTTGATCCTGTTATAGTTCATTGATATAACCGTTATACCATTGATCAAGGTAGAATTGTAGCTTAGAGTAATTGTTATAGTAAAGATAATGATGAAAACCTTGTTACAATAACAATGATTCTTTATTTTGAATATTCCGCCTTTGTTATTGTTCATCCTAGATTAGTTCTAATCAAACTAGAGCTATAAACGATCCAAGAACTATCACGTGTTTTATTTCTATCAGGTGGTGTGTAGTTTAGGCGTGCACAGAAAATGTAGTCGACTAAAGGTGTGTGTGTAGGCGTGAGTCTCATTGTAAACGCCTAGAAGTTTAGCCTCAAGGTCAATGTGTTATTGATCCTGTTACAGATTAGTTGTAACCGTTTTACTATTGATCAAAGTAGAATTGGGGCTTGAAGTAATTGTTATAGCGAATATAATGATGAATACCTTGTTACAATAACAATGATTCTTTATTTAAATATTCCGCCTTTGTTATTGTTCATCCTAGATTAGTTCTAATCAAACTAGAGCTATAAATGATCCAAGAACTATCACGTGTTTTAGTTCTATCAGGTGGTATCAAAGCTACGGGGCTCGTGATCTAGGACTATACAAGAAACCCTAATTCGATGATGTAAAGAAGAAGCAGCAGTGAACGTCGTTTATTGACTGAAGAAGAAGTAAGTTTACTTCTGTTGTGACGTGCATGGTTACTGGAGGTACGATTAAGCCGTGTTGCTAAACTTCTACACGTCAACAGGAACTGAGCGTAACCCTTTAAAGGTTTCTTTGGTGATTGTTTTTGGGTTCAGCAAAAGTTATATGT
>BQNB010141857.1:3099-17211 GCA_026074375.1 Tanacetum coccineum | reverse complement strand
ATATTTGGCATTTTGAGTCCGTTTTTGGTTATTTTAGCTCGTTTTTAAAGGTAAAAGATATGTGTAATTAAGCACTTATCAACCCTCTCCTTTGCAATTGTAACAAATAACAGTCCGTGGTTTTCCCGTGTTGCTACCACTTGCACCAGATGTGTATTTTCTTGTTGTTCCAGCAGCATAAGAAGTGTGTCTCCCCTGTACAGGTTGCACCGTCACTTTTCCATCATAGATGGTAGCTTGTTGACGAGGGTTTGACGAAGTCCTTAGCTGGTTGTTGGTGGTAGGATACCGAGATGTAACAACAGCAGTCAAGAATGACATCATGTGATTAATTGCATCAATCGGATCATCCCCCTTCTGAAAAACTGGAACAACTAAGCTGGAGTCTGGTTGGGAAAACTCTGGTTGTTGCTGCTGATAGGTTGTGGGAGCATATTCCAGCTGTGGGATTGATGGTTGTTGAGAATAAACGTTGTGGTGAACGGTGGATTGATACTCATTTGTGGGATAAGTACTTGAAAGAGGTGTTGAGTATTGGTGATGTTGATAAGGTGTAAGAAACTGAGAAGACTGATATGGTGAAATGTGCTGTTGTGGTAGAGACTGTTGTTGAGGGTGTAGATGAGTTTGATAGGCTGGCTGAGTTAACTGATGAGATGCAACTAAAGCAAGAGAATCAGGATTGCGTTCATGCATCAAACGAACTTCAATTGCATGTCGTTCATGTTGTTGTAGATGAGCATGAAGTTGATCAACGTTGGTAGTGTGCAAATCTTTAACCAGTTTAACATCAGTGACAAATTTGCTCCATTCGTCAGGAAGAGTGTTTAAGAACTTGGTGTTCACTTGAAACTGCTCCAACGGCATCTTGTAAATGTTCATATCATTGAGTAACAGAGTGAACCTCAAGTAATACTCATGCAACGACTCTCCTTTCTTGTAGGTAAACTTATCAAATTCATCATACAACTTGCACTCACGTTCTTGTTTGGTTAATGATGTTCCTTGCATCAACAGTTTAATTTTCTCCCAAAGATCCTTTGCTACACGATGTTGACTCACTAAAGCATAGATTTCAGTTGGTAGGCCTTGGAGAATGATGTTAATTGCTTTGATGTCGCAATCTGCTTGAATGGCTTCAGCTGGAGTTAGCTCAACATATTCCTTTAGCCTAGTTACTCCATCCTCAGTGATTGAAGGCCAAACAAGTGGTCCTTTTTCAACAGATGCAAGTATCATTCTTCCATGTGGTCTATTCATCATATAAAGTTCCATTCTGCTTTTCCATGAATCATACAAGTGTTTTTCCAGCATCGGTGGTTTGTTGTCTCCTCCAGAGAGAAGTGATTTATCAGCAAGAGACGTCATTGTGATATCAAAAGATTACAATTTGATCGGTCGGTGGTAGAAAGAAATTGTGTTTGTTATGTTATTGATGAGTCTTGAATTAAACTACACGGGATTTTACGATTCTTGACAAAACCGGGAAGACAAATATTTGTTTCACGGGATTTTACAAGTCCAAGAAATAACCGTATAATTTAAAATTGAGTTTGTTAATTTTTGAACTCGTTCGAACGGTTAGTTCGATCGTCTCGTTCGAACGGCTAGTTCGGTCCTCTCGTTCGAACGGCTAGTTCGATCGTCTCGTTCGAACGGTTAGTTCGATCGTCTCGTTCGAACGGCTAGTTCGGTCTTAACTGGTAAAAAAACGCTCGTTCGATCTAAACTAGAAATCACTCGTTCGATCGACACTAAAGTAGCTCGTTCGATTCAAACTTGAAGTCGTTCGTTCGATCAAAACTAGAAGCTGCTCGTTCGATGATCTCGATCGATTCACTAGTTCGAATGTCTTGTTCGATTGACTAGTTCGATCCCCTTGTTCGATTCCTCTAGTTCGAACCTAACTATTACGAAACACAACTTTTCAAAACTCAAAAAAACACGATTTTTAAAGATTTTTAGCAAAAATTCTTGTACAACTAGTATTACTAACCCTATAGGAACAATAAAAATGAAAACTTTAAGGTTTTTAAGCCAAAAAAATTTTAACACTAATTTGATCTTTGTAAAGGTT
Source organism: Tanacetum coccineum (assembly GCA_026074375.1). Lineage (NCBI taxonomy): Eukaryota > Viridiplantae > Streptophyta > Magnoliopsida > Asterales > Asteraceae > Tanacetum > Tanacetum coccineum. Next base: position 15,134 of record BQNB010141857.1, on the reverse strand, counting down.
TTGAACACTAATCAAACACACAAATCTAAACACACCACTCCATGGCTCTTGATACCAATTGTAGAATACTAGTAATCTAATGAATCAACCAAGAACAAGAAGTGAGATGTGGGTTGGATTGTTAGAGAAACTTGGATGGAATGGAGGAATGTATTATGAATGTATGAAAACAAATGGAACAACCAAAATGAACAACCAACCCTCTCCAAGACAAGGAGAGGGTGTATAAATACTACCATGGCCGGCCCATGGGCTGGAGTTGGGCCACCCATGGACCTTGGGCCGGACTAGATTACTAATCTAATCCTTATACTTAACTACGAGCTAAGACTATTACAACTTTGGAAGTGACCGACACTTTTCGTGTTTCCAACACAATGTATCTTGTGCACCTCGTGCATCATTGACCTGATAAAAACATGCTTAAAACGTCAACATAAAGTTGGTGAATTCATAGGTTTATGTAAATAAAATGTTGGACCGTAAGATTTTCATGTGTGATAATGCAACATATGCAAACATCATAAATGTAATTACATATCCCTAAGCTCATGACACCGAAGCTCGACATGTATGAATGCAATATAAATATTGCCACATTGCCCGTGATGATGTTCTAACCCGCAACATCCGAATCCGACATGATATACATCCGTTGGTTCACTCCGTGACACCAGTGAGAGCTACTCACCCGGATGGGGATGTCAACCCCAATAGATCTATTTATAACATTCGCGCTCACACAAAGTAATTGACAGTTCATGATAATGGGCTCAAAGGGTTATCGCTACTTAGGCAAACACGTAATCATGGTAAAATGTACACTTACGTCCAATTTGTAAAAACAAGCATGTTTCTCACCCCAAAAGTTGTAAATCATTGATATAGTAAAACATGGGGCTATGAACTCACATTGAATATTGATAATGTAGAAGCAAAGCAGTGGCACGAAAAATGATGCAAAAGACTTTATCCGCAACCTATGAATAAATAATACATATTCACTAAACGGAAAATAATAAATTAAATACTTGCAATCTTGTCCCTAGTGTGTGCTTGATCTTTATTTAAAATAGTGATATTTGAAAACAATTCCTTGTTTTAAAATGGTCAACTTTATCGGGTCAACGCGGTCAAAATATAAATATATAATCTACGACGTTGACATTTTGTAAAACTAGGCTGCTTATACTTAAATTCATTAGTTGAGGTCAGCCCATGGTTTGGTCTCTAAGCATGCTAATTAATTAGTCGAAATGTTAACGTTTTACTTGTGAGTTAACTTATATCTTACTAAGTTTTAACATGAGTCGTTCTAGAGTTTTATGACTAGTTTACAGGTTCGTTAGTTAACACTAATGAAAAGTAAAAGTATATTTGAAAACTTAGCTGTGAAACCTACAACTTTCGCTAAGTAAGGTTCGTCTAACAACGTCGTTTAGGTTGTTGAAAATGAGGTCGAAAACGTGTAGCTCACGAGGCAGCTTTTATACTTAGAAATAAATGGCTATTTCAGGTGTTATTGTATGTGTGGTCAGGATTTTTGAGCTCCGTTGCGGCTTCGTTACTCCACTCTAGGACGAAGTAAAAGGGTCTTTGGAAACTAGGCCAGGAGCACTTTGATTTATCTTTTATAGGTTCTAGGGGCAGAGGTTGTTACGAGGGTCGAAATCGAGGCTAAAGTGGAGGGTGTCGAGCAGTATTAACTGCGTGCCAGCAGTATTAACTGCGTGGCAGGCAGTACTAACTTTGGGCATTCGTGGGGAGTTCGTTTCTCAACCATTTCTCCTGGTTCGAGTTGCTAAATACAACATGGTATGTTGTCTATAAAATGCCCCCACTTGCTCCCTCTATGTCCTAGCCTAAATGGGTTAAAACAAGGCTCAAAGTCAGTCCAGTGGGTTTGCGTTTCAAAAGGGTAGTTAACAGACTCACACCCCGAACTTTGAAACCTTGTAACTATTCATTTACATGACGAATCTTGATGGTTCCAAGGGCAAAACGATCACGACATGTCCTATTTTCGAAATACACAAAGTGTAGATTTTTGTGATCATCCTTAGGTGCCGAAAAACACGCATAAGTTTATAGGGGTGGGCTGCGTCTTCTAAAGTAAAAAGGAGCTGAAACAGGTGTGATGTCTTTCTATCTATTTCTGCGCCTAACTACACTAGGAATTGAGTTTTCTATACCTAGTACCCTCGCACAATCATGCACATGGTTCCTTAGTCTCAACGCAAACCGTGTAGGTTTTTCATGTAAACCGTTTTATATCGGATAACCAAAGAGAAATATATTCTTTTTATCAAGCACACAACTATGGAATTATGAATTGCATTTAAAAGATAAATAACCAAGAATGATCGCTTACAGAAACGTAGGGGTGGATGCGTATGGAACTTTGACCCAACGAAGATGAATAATCGAACACTCCTCGATTCCTCACGTACACAAGACCAGACATAAAGTTCAAGAAGGGGCGAATAGGGTTTATTCTATAATGAAGGACAAAGTTGAATACAAAGGCAAGAATGTAGTTGGAGCTTTTATGAATATACCTATATTTGTCGAAAATTTTTCTGTTGTAACTCATTTTGCAGTAGTAGAAAATTGGATGGTATGAGATAAAGAATGGGATGATGTCTATTTGTGAGAACCATTTGCAAAGCTTCATGTATGGATAGAAGAAGGCATTTGACACGGTTAATCACTATTACAATGGTAATGATAATGGGACTTACAAATGGCAGCGATAAATCAAGGTTTAAAAATCTATCCAATGTCAATGCAACAAGATTCATGACATTACTAAAGTGAGTGTGCATACATGTGAAAATGGGATGATCATACCAAAGGCTCAAAACTTTTCTACAGGGGGTTTAAACTTGGACCAAATATTATATGAGAAGAAGATGCATAAATGGAGAATGGGTCATACGCGGGACATAAGAGTGCTTGAGGATAGAGTGTAGAGGATGAAGAAAAAGTATAACTTAAACCATAGCTGAAAGAAAAGCTGCTTCCAGGGAGACACCCAGACAGTTTTTATTATTTTATCGAGTCTGTTTCTCAGAACATCATTACGGCGTGTCTGTCCATGAATGTCTAGATGTTATCAGTCCTAAATTTTTTTGCATTTAAAACTTTATCGTCAGATCTGTCTATACGGCGTATTCATGCACATGATACGGCGTACTTGGCAGTCTGACTCGTATTGATACTTTTTGCAGGTCTTTCTATACGGCGTATCTTGGTTTTTGGATACGACGTATTGACTGTCTATACAGTTTATTTTTATTATTTTATTAACCGTAGGATACCCGAGATAGGATTTTGCATGTTTTTCCTATATTTTGCACAGGACCTCACTGGAAAAGAAATCGACAATGTTGGTGAAGTATCAATCATCTAGAATTCTATGTGTGTTGTAGTCATGCTTGTATCCAGATGCATTTACAGCACACATTCTTGCTCATAAACTCAACTTGGAGAATCTACCAAGCAAAACATCAGGGGAGTTTCTCATTCTAATTTTTTTAATTTCCCGTTTTTAATGTTTTATCTATACAACGAGGACGTTGTATAATTTAAGTGGAGGGATGAGAATTAGAGCGTTACTTGTCCTATTTTTCACATTAAAATGCTTAAATTATGCTCAAATTTAAAATATTTTCAAGCATACTTTTATGAAATTACTGGTTACATAACCTGCACACATAACTCTTATTAGATATTGTGAGGATTCAGCCTTATTCGTTTCTAAATATTTACCTAAATCCCACAAAAATATGAGTATGCCAATGATGTTGTAGACTTTAGAACTTGGCTTGGTATATCTATTCGAGATAACAATAATAAGTACTATGGATTTAGTTTGAGTAACTTGTTTAAATTGGTAAATTTTTAGGATTACACCCAAAAAGCCTTTATATGTTATTTTATTAACTAACTACACTGGTTAGTTAACCCTTGTATAAACCCTTTGTTTACTCTCATTTTAAGAGTAGGATACCCCTAGAAAAACCAGTAGAGCCAATCTTTTAGATAACACCAACTATTTGTTTCGTTGCACCTTTACACCTTAGCCTATCCTGTTAGATTAAGTCCATTAATTAGTTGCTAGTTGCTTAAAGTATAAAGTATATACTTCTGGCGTCTTATGTCATTTTCTATCTCTGGTATGGTTGGGAAATTTACACATTGCAATGGGAATGTAAAAAGTAGTCAAAACTCATGTATTTTTACTACCATCATAATTATTGGTACATCCGAAGAATGAGGAATCATGGAAAAAATTATTCGGAGTTATTATGATCATGAAGGTGGTGAAATTACATCGAGGTTCTTAGTATAGTATGAGGGATAACTAATAACATACTTGATGAGGGAAAGAGATATATTTCTAGAGAGAGTGGTTGGATGAACACTTTAGAGAGAGAAAGTAAACATAGAAAGAAAATGCATTAAGTGTGTGAAAAATAAATAACCAACACCCTCTCCAAGGCATGGAGAGGGTTTATATATTTCCTATGGCCGGCTAATGGACATGGCTTTCATGGGCTTTCCATGGACCTTGGACTAACTAGCCTAGTAAGTTTCTAAAAAATAACTAAACGAGCTATCTAATGATATCTATGGAAGTGACCAACACTTTTGTGTTCCTAACAATCTCCCCCTAAGGGAGGTCACTTCATTTTACAAAAACTTAAACCTAGCATACTATGAAGGTCTTCGTTCTTTTCATTTTCTTTTTCTTGTGAATATGGCGTAGTGATCATTGAATTTAGGATTGAGCTCGTTCTTTTAGCTTGACTTGTTTGTGAGTATGTGATCTTGATCATCTTGAGATCATCAACCAAGCATAATCTCTTTTCACTATCTTGTAAACTTGTGACTTTTAGACTGACATGCTCATACCTTTCTTGATATGTTAACTTCAAAAGCTTTAATAATGCATCTTTTTTGAGGTTCTTTAACTTTAACACTTCATCGCTTCAAGTAGGACGTATAGTATCAGAGTAGCGAAAGTCTTGAAACATGTACTTGAGCTTTCATGATGTCTTTATATTTGTCGGTCGGGTATGAGCATGTGGCTATGAATCATGACTCGTCAAGGATCAGCTGCACCAATCGTCGGGAGTAACTACAGGTTTAGGTTAGTGATAATCAATAGATATGGATGAGAGTGTCTTTGTCACTTCATCGAATATGGTTGCAATAACCACGATTCCTTGTTGATCAGTACAAATACTGCCTATGATTAGGTAGAATTCTGAAGAATCTCTTTGATAGGGTTTCGCAGCTGCACTAGCCGTTCTTATTACCAGAGCATCTCAAAGCAGACAACACGATATGAGTAAACCAGCAAGATGAAGTCTCGCCGATTGAATAGAAAAATCGATTTGAAAAAACAATGACGTGTCACTTGCTAAAGGTTTTTGTGACACATCGATAGTGTTAATCATTTCAAAAATCATCATCAACCGTCAATTCATTTGACTAGAACAATTTGATTACAATTAGATCGCACCATCACTTTTTCTTTCCAGTCGTCACAAGCTTGATTAGTATAGAATCGCACAAGTCACCTACCATGAGCTTGTTTGATGTTGGCTCAAGCAGCATTTCCATCTTCACTGTGATTACTTGAGTATCACTTTGATATTTTGGAAAAATCACAAGGATAATGCGTAGGACTCTTTATATATTTCTCTTATTCACATTTGTGTGAAATAGCAACATAACTTTGTCAGTGTCCTAATGAGATTTATGGATGATCTCTTTTGGCTCTAGACTCAATAGTGCACTTTGGTTTTAGTGATCGAAGGCTAGAGCAGACTGCCACCTTTTCAATACCAACTAACTCGAAGTGAGAAAGTTGATAGAAATGCGTGTAATCTCTGTGAGAAATGAAACAAAAATCTTTTGAGAGATTCTGAATGGCTAGGAAGGGTTGTGCATTGCATCACTGGGTCCATGATGTTAGTCTTTAATGTCAGCAATCATTTTTGTGATTCTTGACAGCAGATTATTTACTCCAGTTTAAATGCCTAATTGGTAAGGAGGGCTTCTTTTCTTTTCCACCCTTAATCTTAACTTTTCTTTTTATTTTTTCAACCCTTCAGCGCTTATTCGAGACTATCATATCTAGTACCTTTTGTTGGTTTTTCTATTTACTAGCTCCAATCTCAGCCGAACTTTTCCTTTATTTCTCTACTTTTACTCCTTTTTTCATACCTAAGGACAACTACACTATCTATGTAAGAGAATCCCTGGGTAAATCCCTCCGGTTATAGACTAGATTCAAGGAATGAAAACCAAAACTTGGAACCACCTTATAACTCCAATATAGTAAATTAAATGGTCCGGGGGTCTTTGGTATGACTCCACAATTCTGCCAACACGTACCATATATTCCCCTTTAAAGTGCATCGATTAATCGAAAGAGTTTTTAGGCACAAATATGAAGGATAGCGTACACCTTGAGATCTTAAAATCATATATTTATAATCACATATTTTAAATCACAACTTCAACCCTTATCAAATAATGACAATCTCTTGATAATTTGATGCATCATTTGATCAATATTCATGTTTCGGGAAAGGATGTATATTATTAATCAAGTCCGATTCTTGGAACATTGTAATGCTCCCCCTTAATATTAAGTGTATAAGACAATGCTGAGTAAAAAGATTTGAAAGATTTAGAAATTTATTAAGATATTCTTGAAAACTTTGTACTCAAGCACTCCTTATTATCCACCAAAGTCTATATAAATTATTTACATATCATAAATAATATGTACGAGTATAGACCTATATATATGATAATAGCATATGAAAGTCTAATGGTCTTTCCAGCAGCATTGGTCACCCCCGTAAGGTCTTCACCAACAAAACTTATTTCAAAGTTTCCGCTTTCAATCTTCTATCTCTGAAGCCATCTTATCGATTGTGCCATTGAACACAGACTGCTCTTTACATGTCTGTTTTACTCCTATTTTCTCTTAGACAAGTAATCTAAATCAATTCCTCCTCGTCAATATCATTAGAGTAGTATTAACAAGGTTTAGTATCCATCACGATGAACTTATTGAAGTTTCAACAGTGCGGATCAGATGACGATTTCTGTTTAATTTCTTCTTCATAGATAATGCTAGATATCATGAATAAGTGGTGTAGGGAGTCATTCTTTGAGATCTGAGAATGGTTATGTGTTTGTATTTGATGAGGTGGATCTTTCGCCTGATAGCTTTCGACTCCCAATTGTAGATCTTTCACACGTTCTTGAATGACGATTCGTCTAGTGAACATTCGTAAAGCTACATTCAGTGCATACCTTTCTTCTAAGTTGAGGTTGGTCAGCTTATTTTAAACAAGGAGAAGTAACATATCTTCAAGTGCTTAACTACGAAGTCATTTGAAATCCATTGTCTCTAAACTTGTATAGCTGATCGTCCTGTCTTCGAACAATAATCTCTTCCCATATGACTAATAGCCAAAAAATTGCAGATCTTAAGGCTGGGTTATACTGCAATAAACTGAGTCTGGAGTAGAACGTCTTTGATTGATTCAAATGTTGGTGGCATATCCCGTAAATTTCAGACGTTTTAGACCACAGTACTAATACCTAGTACACATGCTTGACGTAACAACATATACCCCGGACCCATATAAATCAGAACCTGTCTCATCCTCATTTTACTTGACCATAATCAGCAGCCTTCGTCTTGGTGATGGAAGTGGTGTATTTTTTACTTGAGCTCCCTCCTTTAAGATATTCAAGAGTTGTTGATGAAGTGATCCAAAGGGATAACTTGACGACCACGTATCGTTTTAGAATCTAACGGAAGGGGCTTGCTGAGATCATGGGGCATGTCTTTCCTTCGGGAATTATTGCTAGTCCTAAATTCGATCATTAGTAGCTTTGAAGGGGATGAGAAAATGGTGAGATTTGGCTTGCTATTTATAGGCAAAATTCTGGCACTGTAGCCCGGTTCTGCCGGTTCCATTGTAGAATGGAACCGGCCAGTGTTCCTGAAGGGAACCGGCCTACAGTAACCAAATCCGGATTTTGGGATAAAAAATCTTATAAAATCTTATGCAATCTTCAAAGATTATGGCTAGATTTGGAAAGATATGATGTGACAATACATAAAGGTCAACTATATGTATGATGTCATGCATGATGTAAAATCCATTTTGTATTTTATTTTTACTTAAGTAAACTTGTGTATGTAAAATAAAAAGTTTAGTTGAGGCTTGCCAAAATAGAGTTTACTTGTTTAAATAAAGTACTTGTAGATGCAAAATGTGAAATGAGGTTTGATCATAATACAACATAACAAACATGTACGAACCTGTGTTGTAACATACGAAGGCTCGAGACGTCGAGATGTGATGATGTATGTTGAGACAATATATGATTACGAGTAACTTGTACATTTAATGTTATATATTACAAGTAATATATATTTTGTCATTATCAAAACAAAAGAGAATGTGTAGATTAAATATCGTAATATTTGCACTAACAAACATCCTAACCCAAAAACCTAAATTTTCGTACATAATGATTGACCATAACTTATTTATATGTTAACCATTTATAAAACTGAATTAGTCGAGTGTTAACAACACCTAAACACACATCACCACTCATTCAATTTGAGGTTTTGAACAGTTTTGAATTTCAAGAACCCTAATATGATTTTTAGGGTTTTCGAGATCAAGACTGTGTAAAAACCTAATTCGAATGAGAAGAGAGTAGTTTAGACTATGTAGAGCACTTTTCTAGTTTACCTTAATTCTTGTTATCAACTGAAAATGGTAGAATGGAAGATGGCGATTCAAAAATGGATTGGAGAGAGGGAAAGTATGTGTGGGAACAACAGGGATGAGGGAGTGTTAAAAAAAATGACTTCTGTTTTTTGACACTTTCTCCCCCTCTAGTTTTATACCCTTTACATTTTGTAAATATAAGTTATATTAGGCATTTTAAGTTTTAACCATTGGCACACTTAGTCCCTAATGCTTTAACTAGTGTACCTAAGCACTTAAATTCACACATTACTCACTAAAGGCATAAACAACATAACATTTAAGCATCAACATAACTAAACTAAAAATTAACTTTCCTTAAAAAATGATATTCTGTTATTGTTTAAAAACCTTTTTCCTTTTAAAGCATTTTTTATTAAGAAGATATTTGACATTTTCTCCCCCTCAAACAATGACCCGTTTTCTATCTAAAGAGTTGTAGTCGTTGTTTGAGAGATCAAATGTCCTTAAAAAGCATTTTCTGATGATTTAAGGTTTAAAAAAAACAAACACCATAAAATAAGATTTCTCTTATTTTAACACATAAGCGCACTGATACGTACACTTATGGAATATAGAAAGCACGGGTTATGTTGCAAAGTAAACACAAGCCTTTGTATGGTCATAAAGTAGACCATGTCTGAGAATAAATTCCCGTTATAAGGTCAAGTTTTCTTTTTGAAAATTTCATTTATGATGATGACTGGGTTGCTATCTGAAGTAATAGCAAGCCATTTTTGGCATATTTTGAAAACTTTTGAACTTCTGCTCGAACTTCATTTACAGCCTCGTATCATTATTAAATGATATTTCTAAGACCGCGTAATGTTATTAAATTTCAGAGACATATCATTATTAACCTCTCTTTAAATTTTCTCATTTTTTTATTTTTTATTTGGTTTTTATAAAAGTTTTTTGAAAATGAAAAATCTTTTTGGTTTTTTTGGTTTTTAATATATATACATATTATATACATGATATTTGAATAGGTACCACCACTATTCTTCAGCTTCATCTGCCAATTGTTTCAGGGTCTCCGGCGTAAAACTTCGCATTCCCAGCTTGTTGATAAGAAATTCAATTCTTTCTCTGCCAAGGGCTTTAGTGAAGATGTCCGCTAGCTGATACTCCGTATTGACAAAATAAAGCTCTACTACTCCGTTCTCAACTTGCTCTTTTATGAAGTGGAATCTGATGTCAATATGTTTTGATCGAGAATGTTGAACATTGTTGCAGCATAAGGCAATAGCGCTTTTGTTATCACAGTACATTGGAATTTTATTGAATCTAAGGCCATAGTCGGTAAGCTGTGATCTCATCCAAAGGACTTGAGCACAACAGCCAGACAAGGCTATATATTCAGCTTATGTATTGGATATCGCAGCGCTTTTTCTTTCTTTTGATGACTCAGCTAACCATTCAGATCTTCCCAATAATTGCATACTTCCATATGTACTTCGTCTAGTATCTTGGCAACCCGCATGATCAGCGTCCACATAAGCTGTTAGAGCAATAAAAGAATCCTTTGGATACCAGAGTACCCTATTAATGGTTCCGTTCTAGTATTTTTTTTTATTTTTAAAAAGATTCTTTTTACAACATGTAATACTTTCGTAGGCCTTGCTTTGATACCGGGACACCACATGCATACAACAAATGTTAGGTCTGGTCTACTAGCTGTGAGATACATAAGGGTGCCAACCATTCCACGATAGTGTGTCAACGGCTTTCCCATGTGGATCTTCTTCCAGTTTGGATTGGAGTATCCACGGGGTCACTAGATTTCATACCATATTTTTTCAAAGATTGAAGATCATATTTTGACTGATTAAGAAAGATGCCTTAGGGACTTTGAGAAATTTGTAGCCCTAGAAAGAATGAGATTTTACCTATCATCGACATCTTAAACTTTGAACACATTATTTTTAAAAATTGGTCACATAGTTCAGGTGTGGTAGACGCAAAGATTATATCATCAACATAGATTTGTACCATGAGAATGTCTTTGCCTTGTCTTCTGATGAACAATGTAGGATCCATAGTTCCTTTAGAGAATTCCTGAGAGAGTAAAAACTTTGAAAATAGATCATACCACGCACGAGGAGCTTGTTTCAACCCATAGAGAGCCTTCTTAAGCTTGTACACATGATTCAGATTGTCTTTATCCACAAAAAAAAAAACAAACCGCGTCTGGTGGACTGACATAAACGATCTTCGCGCAGATGCCGTTAAGGAAGGCCATCTTAAACATCCATTGGTAGACGAGTCATAGTCATGTAACAGCAAATGCGAGAAAAATTCGAATAGCATCAAGTCTTGCCACTGGAGCAAAAGATTCCTCAAAATCAATTCCCTCTTCTTGACGGTAACCACGAGCAACCAATTAAGCCTTGTTTTTCTAAATTCCTCCTAATTCATCAAGTTTCACCTTATAGATTCATTTTAAAGTAATGACCATTACTTTATCTGGACGAGGAACAAGCTCACAGACTTCAAGACATTCAAATTCATTTAACTCCTTAGGTTCAACCGATGTGAGGAAAGCATCATAGTAACAAAATATGGCTTGTTCATGTAGTTGGAGTCTTGTGGAAATAGGTCTTTTAAGTTCACCAATTATGTTATCTAAAGGATGATCCTTAGTCTATTTGTTAACATGTTCTGAGTTAGGAGCAGCAGTGTGCACAACAGTGGGAATAACGTCTGAAGAAGAAGATTCAGAATCATTTTCTGGAATTGAAATACTAAAGAATGGATCGCCATTTATGTGTACAACATCTAAGTTATGATTCTCTTCTTCAACATCGATGGAAATGACATGAGATTGAGTTTCAGGTGAAGTTTGTGAGTTACTAGGTGATGGTGCATCTTGGTCAATAGTTTTTGAGGAAGGTGAACCGATTGATTCAGCGAGTGCTGGAGCTATTACTTCATTATTTGGAGCAATGACTTCAGGTGCTGATGGATCAATACTAGGTGGAGGACTGAGTATTTCATCAAACAGTAGTTGAAACAAAATATCCCAATCAGTTCTTGAAGGTGGTACATATGATGTTGAAGGAGGAGTGTTTGGTACGAGTCCTAAATTGATTGTTGCAGGAGTCATTTCATGAAGTACGGGTTCTAAACTGTTGTGTTCAGAAGCCATTGCTGTCAGCTCATTAAAATCTACATGAATTGATTTGATGATTCGTTTGGTACATCAGTTGTAAA
>BQNB010141856.1:0-17211 GCA_026074375.1 Tanacetum coccineum | reverse complement strand
TGTGGCATCGTCGTTTAAACCATTTAAACTTCGGCACAATCAATGATCTTGCTCGAAAAGATCTGGTTAGAGGTCTACCAAGATTGAAGTTTGAAAAAGATCATCTTTGCTCAGCCTGTCAACTTGGAAAAAGCAAGAAGTTCTCCCACAAACCAAAATCTGAAAACACAAATATGGAAGTTCTTCATACCCTTCACATGGATCTGTGTGGTCCAATGAGAGTCCAGAGTATTAATGGGAAGAAATACATTTTAGTCATCGTGGATGACTATTCAAGATTCACATGGGTAAAGTTTTTGAGATCAAAGGATGAAACTCCAGAGTTTGTCATCAACTTTCTTAAGCAAATACAGGTTGGTCTCAACAAAACAGTCAGATACATCCGAACAGATAATGGAACGGAATTCGTCAACCAAGTTATGTCTAAATACTATGAAGGTGTGGGCATATTTCATCAAAAGTCTATTCCGAGAACTCCTCAACAAAACGGCGTTGTCGAAAGACGAAATCGTACACTTGTGGAAGCAGCACGTACAATGCTGATATTCTCAAAAGCACCGATGTTTCTATGGGCAGAAGCTGTAGCTACTGCTTGTTACACCCAGAACCGATCCCTAATTCATACTCGTCACAACAAAACCCCTTATGAGCTTGTACATGATAAGAAGCCTGATCTTACATTTCTCCGAGTATTTGGTGCTCTGTGCTATCCTACAAATGATAGCGAAGATCTAGGAAAATTTCAAGCCAAAGCTGACATTGGGATTTTCGTTGGGTATGCTCCTAGCAGGAAGGGCTATAGAATCTACAACAAGAGAACTCGTCGATTAATGGAAACAATTCACGTCACATTCGATGAGATGCATCAGACAATGGCTCCTGTAAGCATGAGTTCAGGACCCGAGCCTATCATTATGACCCCTGGACAACTCAAATCAGGGCTCGCTCCAACCGATAAAGAGCTGGAGATGTTATTTCAACCAATGTTTGATGAATACTTAGAACAATCTCGAGTCAATGAACCAGTACCTTCTGCTACTGCAGATAACGCTCAAGTTGTTCCACCTGGTACATCTTTGTCTACAACAATTGCTCAAGATGCACCGTCTACAAGTGCTTCATCGTCAACATCCGATATGCATCATCCAGTCCTACATCAAGGTATTGCAGAAGAACCCACTCTCAAAGACTCCCCAATCACTCACGATGTTCTACATCCTACATTTAACCCTGTTACTGGAGAAAATTACTCAAGCTGACCTTCATCCCTCAGTTAACCCTGTTGCAGGAGAACCTAGTTCTGCACAGTCAACATCAGGGGATGTTAGTTTAACTGAACCCAACCAAGTTACTCAACCACCAGATCATCTCAGAAGATGGACCAAAGATCACCCTCTTGATAACATCATTGGCAATCCCTCTCGTCCTGTATCTACCAGAAAACAGTTAGCATCCGATGCTTTGTGGTGCTGTTTCCATACTGAACTGTCCAAAGTCGAACCCAAGAACTTCAAAATGGCCGTGATAGAAGATGCTGTTTCAAAAAAAAAGCCATGAAGATGAATAATTCCGATTTGATTAGACTTGAATATTGGAATTAGTACTCGTCCAATCTATGTTTATGGGTTATCGCTCTCAAGTGGATCTACAAAGTGAAGCTTGATGAATATGGTGATGTACTGAAAAACAAAGCTCGGTTAGTTGCAAAGGGATATCGTCAGGAGGAAGGTATTGATTTTGAAGAATCGTTTGCTCCAGTTGCACGGATAGAGGCCATCAGAATATTCATTGCCAATGCTGCAACCAAGAATATGATCATCTACCAGATGGATGTCAAAACTGCTTTTCTGAATGGTGATCTTCAAGAAGAAGTCTTTGTCAGTCAGCCTGAAGGATTTGAAGACCAAGATAATCCTTCGCACCATTCTATTTTGTTTTCTGAGATGGCTCTTTATGGGCTAAAAGCCACGCACCTAAGGGCATGGTATGACACCACTATCAAAGTTCCTTTTGGCAACCAATTTCTTCTATGGGTTGCCGTGGATTCCAAACATTATTCATACGCAAATCAGGCAAACTTATTCTACGTGTTTAATATATACGTTAGATGACATTCATTTTTGACTCAAACTAGATCATAATGGTGTCACATATTTCCAAAGAAAATGCGCTCCAAATTTCAGTTGTCAATGATAGGACAAATGTGTTTTTTTTAGGATACAGGTTTCTCCAAAGACCAGAGGCATCTTTATTAACCAAGCAAAATAATGCTCTCGAAACCTTAAAGATATATAGAATGGATCTCTTTGGACCCTGTCGTATAAACCAATGGTGGGATCGATTGAAACTGGACTGAGGGCAGATCACATGGGGATTCCAGTTGACCAACTCGATTTAGAGGAAATGGTTGGTCCCTAATGTACTTACAGCCATTTAGTAGACCAGACCTTGTATTTACTGTGTGCTGTGTGCTAGATTATCAGGCTAAGGCCTATCAAATAGCCCTTGAAGCAAATCAAACGTATCTTTCGGTACCTAAAAGGAACCCATAAATGGGTCTTTGGTATCCGAAGGACAATGCTATGTCGCTAACAGCTTATGCAGATGGGGAGATAGCGGGATGTCAAGATTCGAGAAGAAGTACATCGGAAGGTGGCTCAGTTTCTTGAGATAGATTGGTTTGCTGGTCATCAAAGAAGCAAGAAGCACGACCATCTAACACAGAGGCGTGACGGAATACATTGCATGTCTGGGATGCTGTGTCTCAATCTTTTGGATGAGATCTCATGCTAAAAGATACGACTTTCTGTCTTTGTTCAATAAGATTCACTATACTGTGATAACAAAAGTGCCATTGCTTTAAGCTGCAACAATGTCCAGCATCACGATTCTAAGAACTCGACACATACGACACCATTTCATTCGAGAGGCAAGTGGAAAATGAGTGGTTGAACTCTACTTCGTGGGAACAAAACTATCAACTGGCATAGATATCCTCACAAAAAGCTTTACAAGAGAGTGTTTTGAATTTCTACTACCCTACGGCTTGGGATGAGAGTTTAACCTGAAACCCTCAAAGCTTCAAGAAGGAGAGGGGATGAGTATAATGAAGCTTGTCATATTGTATCCTTTGTACATAAGTACATAAAAATAGACTGGTAAATATTTTAAGTCATTTAGAATTACAAAATGTTTGCAATTTACTTCAAATTGCAACCGTTCTCATTTGAAGAAAGATTGTCATCTAAAGATAAAAATGTTTCCTAAAAATGGGTAATTATTTTTACTCGTGCATGGATTACTTTATATTCATGCAATTTGGATTAATGTACGTTTCAAGTGCAGTTTTCTTAATTCGGAAGAGAAGTCTTCTTGTTTGATAACCATTTTATTTTTATTAATTGATTCTTCAAATTATTTGTGTTAACACTGGTGGTTAAAAGTGTTGTTTGAAAAATCATCTGGATAATTTGACATCAATCAATGAATACCAGCTTCTTTCAATAGAAACGGTGTCATCGATTAAGGGGGGAGAGTGTTGTTCAATTTATGTCTGGTGTGCCGATTGGGAAGTGTAACCGGGTCTTGGAGAGCATAAAGTAGCTAAGGAACCAAATCTACAGGAGCTCTCACCGATCAGCTGATGTTCCCTCTAGCGTAACAGAACAACTGATACAACATCAACACTTCCACCACACACCTCCACTACAAACTACAGGTCATCGATGTATTTAGAGAAAGTTAAAATTCAGAAAATCTGAAATGCATCATTTAGTGGAAGATCTAGAGATATTGGCTTACCAAACTATTCAAGAGAAGTGAATGTTTAAGAATCTATATCATCGGTAATGCAACATACATCTGTACACTTCTAACTTGGATGGAATTTGATTGTTATGTGTCAGTTCTGAATTTTCATGAGTTTTCATCTAAATTAAAAAAACCAGGTTTTTGAGTTTAACGAAAAAATCTTTCTAAAATTATCATATCTGGACACTATCATATTTCCCTCAACGATTGAGGGGGAGCTTATATGTTCACATACACAGCTTGTAACTAATTATGATCAAAATCTAAGGTTCTCAAGGGTGTATTCTCCCCCCCTTGTGCTATGACAATTTTTGAATACCGATGCACATGTTGAGGGGAGCTTTTCTGAAAATGCAAAAAAAAACAAATCGTGGTTTCTAAACACTTGATAATTTATATATAAGTACCTAATTGAGTTTTTTCACAGTGATTTTATGGCAAGGGAAATGTACCAAAAGACTGACCATGTATTTACTTTTATCGAAGTTTAAGGTGGTAAGGTTTGGTACTCGTTCCATATGATCCTGCCGAAACGAAGGGATTCTACCCAGGGATAATCCATAGTTAGTTACAGAAGTCCTTGAGGTATGATTTAAAAGGAGTAAATGTGAGAATAAGGGAATAGTACCGACTGAGATGGAGCTATTATCGAAATGATACCAATAAGGTTGCTAGTCATGAGTCTCGAGTAAGCACTAAAGGGGTTGAAGATATGGAAAAAGAAATTGTACAGATAAAAGTGTGTAAAGAAAGAAGACCTCCATTCTCTTAGCAGAAACGGGTCATTACATATGGCTGTCAGAATCACAAGTTGATGGCTGACATTTGGAAGAACGACATCATGGAACAGTGATGCATATGCACAACTCTTCCCAGCCATTCGAGGTTTCTCTTGAAGAGTTTCTCTGAAAGAAACTTGTTCCTTTATTGTCCATGGGACTAAACATGCAGTTACTGTTCTCACTCACTCCGAGAAGTTGGTATTGAAAAGGTGGCAGTAGCTCAGCCTCGATCACTAAAATCCAAAGCGCACTTCGAGTTAGAGCCAAGAGATCATATGTTAATCTCGTTAGGACACATTTTCCAATTATCTTGTCTCTCACACACTGTGGTACAAGGTTATCTTAAGAGGTCCTACGCTATTTATCCTTTGTTGATCTTTCCAGAACATCCGAGTGATACGAAGGTAATCACAATGAGTGGAATCATGTAGAGCCAAAATCAAACAAGCTCTAAGGTATGGTGACTTGTGCGATTCTACAAGAATCAATTGTGTCATCTGGAAAGAAAAATGGTGCGAGTCTACATGATATCATACTTGTTCAGTATATGAATTGACGTTATTGAACATTTGACCAAACAATCAAAAACTCTCGATGTGTTATAAAAACTTTCTTTAGTTATCCATTGCAATTGATTTTTCAAATTAATTTTCTCTTTATTGCTAACTGTTTTATTACAGGAACATTTAAAGATGGAGATGGAAATACCCTGTACCAGCAGAGTCAAGTTCATAACCTAATGCTCAGACACGACCTACACTTGTTATGAAGTTATGTAAGATCTCATAAAGGTGTCAAAGCTTCCGCAAACTTCTGTTGCATATTTCTTCTTCACAAGTGCACACGATAGGCATCAAATTTACTAGTACATGTATCGAGAGATTAATTTTGGTGATGATCTCAAGAAGCTATGATCATAAATCAAACAAGTTCTAAGTCTGACAAGCTCAATTGTTATCTAATGAATCACTACAACAAAGTACTAGATGTAACATGAAGAATCAAAAGACTGCAAGCTGTAAGAGCTTAAGTCTAGTGTTTTCAAGGGTGACCTCCCTTAGGGGGAGATTGTTAGATATGAGTAAAAGACTCGGTCACCCCGTATATTTATTGTTTATAATAGTTCGTAGTTTAATAGTTAATCGTATGTCTTTCGGTTTTAAGCCGGGTACTAATACTCGGTATTTTGTAAAAACTATATAAGCCTCTTCCAACTTTGGAAGAGGCAAGCTAGTCATTTTACTCTTTTCATAGAAAACACATTTTCTCTCTCTAGATATTCTCTCTCATGTGTTTCTCTCTCTAGAAACTAGCCCAATCACAAGAATCATCACCGTGTTATGAAATATCAGAAAAATTCAAATTTTGAAAATGTTATATTTTGATAACTCGTCTTAATACGAAGGCGTGGACGTAAGAAACGAAAGAAAAGGGCACTAATAAACGAGGTAAGTTAGCAGTTTACACATTTACTTTATAAACGTTTTTATTTATAATATGATTTCACTCTTAAAACGATTAGATGGTAGATGTGGCTATATTGAATTATATGTTGGTAATTTATGTTATCATAGTAATATATTACTAGGAGTTTAATATTGAGGCCTCTTCGGGTGGCGTATCGACGAGTTATTGATTACGATTTAAAGTATCTAGCTCTCATACGTCACTACATGACCTTTATAATTATGATAGCACTGCCGATCGAACGATAGTGTGGATAAGATATAGACCTATAAATATATCAAAGTGTTAAGGATTATACATACCTTATTTGGATTATGGTGCTTCGGATTCCTTCGTGACGCATTTTTCTATTATGAATACTTGTTTGATTACCATTCACTCGAGGTGAGTTCATAGCCCCCTTTTTACTACGTGATTTGTTTCAAAAAATCTACGGGGTTAATAATTGACTTTGCTTGTTTTTACTATTGGACACAAGTGTTTTCTAAGTGTTTTCAAAGTGTTTACAAAGGTGTTTGCTATCAGATTTATGCCTGATTATTATTGCAAGTTACCTTATTGCCGTGACAGTCCCTTTATTATCATGTAACCGTTAATTGCTATTGTAGTAATGCGCGAAGTGAGTGTTATGGATAGATCTATCGGATTGACAAAATCCCCTACCTTTCCTTGGGTCACTAGTTTGATCTAAGGTGCATTGACATTGGTAGAGGTGTTTTGGTTTGTTGGCAAGCATCCTATATTCTGATTGGGGCACAATCTAGTTCAAGGCTTCGGGGTCATGAGCTTAGTGACATTGGTACAATATATAAACGTTTGGACTACTGAATGTGTTTCAGAGTCTACTATTACTTTGATCTTGTGGTCCACCCTTTTTACCGATAAACCTATTGGAGGGGAGTCGTGGCGGATATCAATGAAGACGGATTCCGTGTTTTATCTATATCAATGCAACTTTTATTATCTTGAAAAAAACTTAAGTCACTTTTGGGTAGTTTGAAGCTTTTGTTTTATTTAAATATGTACTTTGAAATGTTTATTATGTCACCAAAAGTACCAATCTTATCCCAAAGATTTACAAAGAATGCATGACCAATTTAATGTCAGCAAAATGTTTTAAGTATGTATTGCCACTTTATTCAAGGCACAGTAAATATCCATGTGAGTATAAAACAATGATTACGATTACTCTAAGCTCATGAAACTGATGCGCTAACAGAAATAATAGTCATGTGCTTACACCGGATGTCCCCACCTGGACACCCACAGTATTGAATTACTTTACATGTGCCTACACCGGATGCCCCCACCTGAACACCGTCAGCATTGAATTATTTTACGTGTGCCTACACCGGATGCCCCCACCTGGACACCCTCAGCATTGAATCACTTTATAATATACAACCTGAGCTAATCCGTAATCATAAAAGTATAGTATGTATAACACCCTATCAGTTCAATCCGCTTAAGCTAATCCGTAATCATTTCAAAAGTAAAGTATGCATTCGTGACCAAAAATGAAGTCAAGTAATGTATCCCATAGCGAGCTATGTAAATGAGTATGTAAACCAATTTGTAAACAATCATGTAAATGCATTTGTAAACAAGCATGTTCTCACCCCAAAAATATATATAAAACATGTAAAACGTGGGGCTATAAACTCACATTGATGATGTAGAACGATTGACAGATAGGCATCTAATATGCACAACACGAACGGAAGACGAAGCGGCTCGATCAAGAAGTTGCAACTAATCTTAACGGCTAAGTCCCACTAGCCTAGGATAATGTATTTGGGTTTCCCGATGAATGGTCACATCAACGCGACACGTTGATAAAGATTTAGATTTCCAAGTTGTAATAGTTTGGTGGTTGGTTAAATAAATAAATTGAAAAGTGAACGCAAAGTATGTAATATATTCTGTATATATTACATATGATAAATAAACCCTTATATAACTCATACCGTGAATTATATAACAAAGACAAACAATCCAAAGATTAATGTGACGTATATAATGCTTTGCAGGTATTAGATAATAAGTGTGAGTAAATGATTAAACCAATTAGTTTGACCCGTTTCCGAAATCACCACTTAATTAAATAAGAAGTTCTTGCATAGGCGTAAACGTACGTTTTAAGGTTACCACTTATGTTTAAACGATGTTTGTAAAGTTTTTACAACAATTGTTATGTTATCTTCTAGCTGACAATTATAAAATATAAAATAATATTTTATAAATTTATATTTCGTTTCCTCGACGAGTCGTGTCTAAAATAGTTATCTCATTGTAAAAGTATAGTTTTCGTTCGTTTATCCGGTTATTGTATAATACAAATTATTATATCTTTAAAATATAACTTAGTCCCTTTTATCGGTTTCTAAAATAATAGAGGCTTTAGTAAAACATTACTAAATATAAAAAGTTATATAAATTTCGTCATGACCTTCCCGGTTATATAACGTTTCCCCATATTTATAAAACCTAATGTTTTCTTTTCCACTTTTCAACAAACCGCGCGTTGCAAAATATCTACGTGTTTTAAATATATATTTATATATATTTATAACTAAACAAATTAATAAATACCATATTTATTTAACCATTAACCACCATTTTAGTTCCGATTTATAATTTATAAAGTCTCGTGTTATATTTATTAGTCAAGTGTATAAACCAAACGAACCCTTGTTGTTTCGCTAAACCAAACGCATCCTTTGTTGTCTTCTCTAAACCCAAACGCACCCCGTGGTGCTTATTTCAAACCCAAACACACTCCTTGTGTGTTTCTGTTATCCCAAACGCACCCTATACGTCAAACTGTCCAACCAAACGCACCTTTAGTGCTTGGCTGCCAAACCAAACGCACCTTTGGTGCTTGTCTTTAATACCAAACGCACCCTTATTGCATTTACACAGCCAAACGCACCCCGTGGTGTTTTTCTACTAAACTAAACGCACCCTAATTGTTTCTATATCCACCAAACGCACCTTAATCTGTTTTATACAAAACCAAACACACCCTATTATGATGTAAACATAACAAACGCACCCTATGTCGTGTTTCATGCTAAACCAACGCACCCTACGTGGTGTTTAAACCAAAACCAAACACCCTTTTCGGGGCTGTTTTACCACAAACCAAACGCACTCTTATTTATTAACAGCAAATCCAAACGCACCCTTTGTTGAATTTTACACAGCCAAACGCTCCCTCTTTCGTTTATATCAAAACCAACCGCACCTAGGCTGTTTACACAGCCAACCAACGCACCCTTGTGCCAATTAAATAACCAAATGCACCCTTGGGGTGACGGAGCAAGACCAAACGCACCCTTGCCGGTGCAAAACCAAACCAACGCACCCCTGTTGGTGACTAACGGAACCAAACGCACCCGCTGTGGTTTGAGAACAAAGTCAAACGCACCCCTTTCGGTGACTTTCATAAAACCCAACACACCCGGTTGGTTTGAGACCCAAACCCAATGCACCCGGTTGGTTTGAGACCCAAACCCAACGCACCCGGTTGGTTTTCTACATAACCAAACACCCCTAGTCTGCTGTAACAGCCAAAACGCACCTTTCGGTGTGCGTGACAGCCAAACCAAACACCCCCTGCTGCTATTAAACCCAACGCACCCGATTGTGACCCGTAACCCACGCACCCTCGTGGGTGTTTATTAACAACACAAACGCACCTCGGTGGTACGGTGAACAGCAAATCGACGCACCCTTGGTGGTGGTCGGTGTGGTGGCGATGATATTATGATGATGATGATGACGGTGGTGGTTTCGATGTGGTGGCAGCGGGGTGATGATGGTGACGTTATGATGATAAATGATTTTTTGTACCCGTATTATTCGCTTGATCTAACAACGTTTTTGAATCAAAAAAGATGACTAATTTGATTAAATGATTTTGTATTTAATAACATGTAGTTAATTAAAAATTTTAATTTATTTTATTTGCTCGTTTCTAAAATCTTACGAAGGTTATTTCAGTCTCACTTTTCTGATGTTTTCGGGTCTCTCGAGGAAAAATGAAAAAAGTTGTCAGGAAATATGTTTTACATCAAATTGTTTTAGAGGCGAATAATGAGAAACATGATTTAGCTGTTCGATTGTTTGAAGTAAATCGAGAACTTAGGAATAACCTTTATCTCCTTTAAATACTGTTCCGAAGAAAATTACCGTGTATATGCGTGTATTAAGCTTTTAAGTGACAAATAAAAGTGAACGCCAAAAAAGTCAAAAAAGGTCAGTGTATCAGGCCCGGATAGAAGTCTCAAAAGAGCTAGTTTAAAGTTAGTCATCTTAAAGTTCCGATTGAAAATTGCAGATGTTACAATAACCTTACCCCTTAAAGAAATCGTAGTCCCGGATTAAAGTTGTTGTTTTAACCAGGGTAGCTGTGACTAAGAATAAGACTTAAGATTTACCTCGCTAAACCAGTTTAGACAGTGACGCTGATAAGACTTTATTCAGCAATATCGGAAGTTTGCTTCGAACGAGCTTTTATTATACATAAAATTTGGCTTAGGTTGACCAGGAACTATCTAATCCATTAGGAATATGTATTTAGGGAAGAGTGAAAGTAGTATTGAGAAGAGAAATTAAGCAGATAATAGAAGAGTGGCATATATTTAGCCCTTTCTTGTTTACTCGCCTTTTCTACAGACGTTCACATAAATAGAGAAAAACCCAACACTAAATCACATGTCATTTCATCTAAATATTTACACTTTCACTTGGTTTCCAGATAATTATAAAAAAAACTAACGATATCATAACATCTTCACATGGCTAATAATAAAACTTACACATGTTCACCAAGTAAAGTATGTTTATCAGACTCTGACAGTGAGTTGCTAATACCAACTCCATGGTCTGATGAATCCAATAATGAAAAAAGGGCAAAAAGGTGGAGAGAAGAATTCGAATGAAAAAGATCCTTGTTTGAGATTGACTTTACTTTTGGTATTAATGCCTCTGATTTAGAGAAAGGGACTGACGTAATGAAAGACAAGGTTAGCCAGAAAAACGTGTGTGAAGAAGAGATGCCTTTGAACAACAACATAGGAAAACAAATTAGTGATTTTGTAGACATGCCTAGTGAAGCAGTGGAACAAGGGATGAATGCTAATGTGTCTGATGAGATTGATGGTGCTAAGGGTGAACAAGTTCCAAACCATGTTGTTAAAAAAGGTAACCTTGAATTTCTGGTTTGTAAAGAGGTTGCAAACCCTGGTGTTAATGAACTAGTGGACAAAAGAAGACCACTAGAGAGGAAAATGGTGTATGCTGAATAGATGGGTGATGCATTTACTGAAGACGAACGTCAATGCAAATAATGGGTCATTTATGTGCTATCTTCTATTACTAATGTTTTGCATCTTAAATTACCCTTGTATGTATTTCTTGTAGTTTTTTGTTCTATGTATTTGTTATGTTTTGGATCATCAAGTTATGCAACTTGTTTCCGTTATTTTGTCTCCAAGGTAACAACCTTGGTCAAACGTGGTACTATACCGGTATTTGTAAGAATTTTGGGTGCACGGGCCATTGTGGTGAAGATGGCACTTGGTGCACTTGGGCAAAGATCCCCCATAAGGCTTCCTTTCGCCTGTCCCCATATTGTAGACCTTGGCGACATTCTGCCTCTTGAAGGGTTGTTGCTGGTGACCATGGTTGTTTTTGGATGAATCATCAGCCTTCCTTTTGTTGTCAGACTGCCTTTCTGCGTAGGTGCGGAGTTTCTGATCCATCAAGTCATTGGCCAACTCAATAGTCTCATCCAACGTCTTGGGTCTGGCAGACTTGACGTTCCCATAAATGTTGTCAGGAAGTCCACTGATGTACTTGTCAACCTTCTCGGTTTCGTTGGCAACAAACTTGGTACATATCAGGGTTAGTTCTTGGAAACGTTCAGTGTATGCTGGAACATCGTTCCCCTTGACCTTTAGGTTCCACAGCTCAATTTCTAATTTCTTGATTTTACCCTGCGGACAATACTTGTCCGTCATCTTTTTCTTGAGTACTTCCCAAGTCATTGCATATGCCTTAGGACCTAAGGCTCTTATCTGACCATTCCACCAAGTCAAAGCAGCACCTAATAGAGTACATGTGGCAAACTTTACTTGATTCTCAATAGCACAACCATTGATATTGAAAACTGACTCCATCTTCTTAATCCACCGAGTCAAACCGACCACGCCTTCAGTTCCCTTGAAGTTCAAAGGTAGACACTTCATGAAGTCAGCGTAATAGCAAGGACGCGCAGTTTGCACATGCCTTCGGTTATCCTCGTGCGAACTGTGTCTTCCATCTCCATTGGTGGAGTTTCTCAAAAGAGCTTGGTCAATCATTGCTTGGATGGATTCTGGCGTCATGTTGTTTGGGTTGGTGTTGTTAACAATGGTATTTGGTCCTCTTCTGGTCATAGGTGCCATGATTTGTCTAGATCACAAAAGACAAAACATGGGGTTATATGACAGAATATAATAATGTATAGATGAGATATTAACACAAGAGAGGTATATAGTACAACATAACACATCTATTTCATTCATAATTTTGAAAATTTTACATGAAATAGTTGTCTGAGTACACATAATACAATACAAAAGATCTAAGGCTATGTTAGCGGGGAAAACCCCTAATACTTAACATGCCTGTACAATGACCTAGCAATATAAAATAACATAAATCACTAGATGTGACTGTCAGCATCCCCAGAAGCATCCTGGTGATCTGGAATCCTAGCCTCTGGTCCTGGCTGTCTAGCTCTCCTCTACTGCTCTCGCAGTGATAACAACTCGGCCTGCATGTCGCTCATCTCTCGCCTCATGTCTCTAATGACTCAGAGAGTCTCTACCATCTGTGCCTGACGTCTACGGTCAGTCTCTCAAAGTGCTGCTAACTCAGCCTGCTGCATCTGAAAGCGAGTCTCCTGTACCTGATGCTGTGTCTGAATGAGAGTACTCTGCAGCTGTAGCTGTGTCTGGTGTGCCTGGAGATGGGTCTCGTGTGCATACACATGATCACGATGGGTTTGAATTTCCTGATGAGTCGCCTAACTCAATCCTATCGAGTGAGCCCAAGCCTCTCGGGAAGCATAGGCCTCCTCCTCCACCATCCATACTGTCTCCTGGAGAGTCATCCTATCCCCCATAAGTAAATCGACCCGCTGCGAGTCCATATCGACTCGCTGTGATATACGAGACCTACTATCCTGAGCATCCTCTAGTAAAGCATACAAGTCCTGTGTATCATGCTCATGGAGCTCAGCAAGCTCTGTGACCCTAGTATTGACCTCTCCTAAGGTCATAGGTGCTATCTCAGGAACTGCCTCTGCCGGATCTACCCAAGTATCCCTAATACCGTACCCAACATCCCTAATCCCCTGTCGCCTCTCTTCAGCATCTACCGTGCTGACAAACCCATAATCTATCCCCCGACCTCTGGTAGGTCTAGCAGTAGAACTCTCTCCAATCTCATATCGGGAGCCTAGAGTGGACAAACACAACCTCTTGCGAGGTGGCTGCTCAGACTCGGGAATCTCGTCCCTATGGTCAACAGGTGGTGGTATGTATAGAGATGGTGGTAGTGGAGGTGATGGTAATGCGGCAGTAACTGCGTCAATGAGAGCCTGAGTGGATGCTATCCTGAGTGTCTGGATTTGGGTTGGACACCCAGATGATGGTAGTAAGGGTGATGGCACAGGTGGTGGTGATAAATGTGCAGGTGGGGCTGTGCACCTAGCAAGGCGCTCTCCTGCAGAGGGTGGTGATAGTGAGACAGGTGGTGATGGTGATGGAGTAGTCATGGCCAGAAGTCTCTCAACCTCTGCCTCTGGCGGAATGGATATGGAAGTCTGAGGCTGGACGGTAATCCTAGCCCCAATAGTAATGTTAGTGGAGGATGGTGGTGTAACAGGCTTTGTTCCCTCAGGTGGGAAAATAGGCTCATCAACAGGTACAACAATAGTAGAGTCGGCCGGAGCTAAGTGCTCCTCCTCCTCCTCGTCCTCATCATCCTCATCCTCATCAGTGTCATCCCCAGATGAATCGTCATCATCATCATCTCCATCATCTCCCCCGTCCATAGGATAGTCAGCCGGACCATCCTCGTACTCCTCTGGATCCTCCTCGGGATCCAACTCAGTAACATATCCGGGTGACTCAGCAGTGGGTGAATCAATAGGAGGTAATGGCTGCTCCTCAGCAGGAAACTCATGCTCATCCTCCAATGGTATATACTCAGGGTATATAGGCTCTGGTACGTAGTCAGGATCATGTGCTTGTACGGACATAGGCTCACGCTCATCCTCGTTCTAAGGAACTGGTGGTGTCTGTGGATCCTTTGGGCCTGGTATGTAATCTGGTGATGGTGGGGCTACTGGCAGTATTGGGAGTCCGTCGTATCCTAATACGATTACCTGTGGAATATCTCCCTCAGATATCTCTTCATCATCAGCTCCCCAGAAGGCTCTGTCGGGCTCAGAGTCGGTGTAGACAGAAGTGTATGTGACAGCTGATGAAGCAGAAGACATGACTGCTGCAAAAGCAAAAATAACTTATATAATTATTACGTATAACAAGAATATCTGTATGATATGTCTATGAGGTTAATTTAATAAGGGACTTATAGTAATATACGTAATATAGTTTATATACTCGTATATCAATCATGTAAGCACTTAGAAATCAACTAATGCTAAAACCGTGTATATCATGTAAGCATATATGTGCTAGATGTAAACAAGTAATGCATGTATGTCCCTCGCAAATCCCATTTATATCAAACCCCGTTTCAGCGTAAATAAGTTTGTTTGAAAAATGGTATTGTCTAGCCAAGGACTTTTGACCTGGTTCTCTATAACCTTGGCTTTAGATATCCAATCTATAACACCTGAAATCTGTGTGTGTCAGCCGCGGATTGTTGAATATTCGAGGGCGTGACTCATATACGGATCAATTAGCACAAGATTGAGGATTGACCTACTAAACGTGTTCTGTTTTGACAAAGATACATTGGATTAAATAGATTACTTGTCTTGTTGTTACATAAGCTCTCGGCTTCAGAAATGCCTTTTTTTTTTTTATTTTCAGTTTTTTTTTTGTACATACCATGCTTCTCTCTGTTTGCTATTAAGTTTCTTGTATTCATATGTTCATGTTAATTAGCTTACATGTTACTCAATGTTTAGAAACATGCAAGAAAGATGAGAATTGTCAAGAAACGAAGTCAGCTCATCAACGGTTCATGAAGCTTATTAATTCAAATGAGATGTAGAAATTGCAAAAGTGTTTATATAAATTATAACTTAGAGTAATTTGACGCGACGTTACGTGTCCATAGGGCTTAGAGTGAAAAAAATATAAGTATCTAAATAATAGTTTGGAGGTACACAAAAGAATGAGGGGGAAGCTTTATCAAATTACAATTAATTTCTATCGAATAAAGTAGACGTTCAAAGTAAGAAAATTAAAATCCAAAGCAAGCACATAGAATCTTAGAGTACGTTCCTTACTACATCAGGTCATTACATCGTTGCTACTTGGGTAAGTTCCTCACTCCTTCAATTTCAATATTTGATATATAATAGTAGAGATGCAAATCATAACCGGTTTTTTTAAAAACCGGTCCAAAAAACCAGAACCGGTTTTTAAAAAAACCGGTTTTTTTAACCGAACCGGTTAGACCGGTTTTCGGGTTTAATAAGCGACCGGTTCTAAACTCGGTTTTATCCGGTTTTTTAAAATAACCGGTTTTAACCGGTTTTTTTAAAAAAAAAATATTTATATCCGTTATAAAAAACCGGTTTTAACCGGTTAAAAAAACTGGTCAACAAAGTCGGTCAACTAGCCGTTATAAAAAAACCGGTTTTAAATGTATTAGTATTTATATATTTTTAGTTGTATAATTGTATTGTTTAAATAAAAGTTATGGTTGTATTTTTTTAGTATGTTTCCGGTGCAAATAAAAAGTTATGATTGTATTTGTTTAGTATGTTTTCGGTGTATTGTTTAATTAAATGTTTGATAA
Organism: Tanacetum coccineum; assembly: GCA_026074375.1. Lineage (NCBI taxonomy): Eukaryota > Viridiplantae > Streptophyta > Magnoliopsida > Asterales > Asteraceae > Tanacetum > Tanacetum coccineum. The sequence continues at coordinate 1,102 of BQNB010141856.1, read as the reverse complement.
TTAACAAGTTTATTAAATAAATGTTCGAAGTTTTAAATTCCGAAAAAAAGCGAACCGGTATAAAAACCGATTCCGAACATTTATAACCGAAAAAACCGATTTCGGAAATTTATAACCGAAAAAAACCGATTCCGAACATTTATAACCGAAAAAAATCGATTTCGGAAAAACCAAAAAAACCGAAACCGGTTAGAAAAACCGGTTTTTTAAAACCGGTTTTCTAAAAACCAGAAACCGGTTTTAACCGATTTTTTTGCACCTCTAGGTTCATCCATCGCTTGAGTAATTTCCGAATATTTTTACTATTCATACACTATTGTGAGCAATAGTGATATGCAATATTAGTCTTTGATGGTTAATTTAAAATCTTATCTATTATACTAAAAGATTCAGCCCTTTAATTTAATGGGGCTGTATCTTTAAATGATCTCAACTCAAAATCGACTTCCTTCTTCATTCATTCGACTGTTAGCATTCCACAACCTCCCATCTCTACAAGTTAACAATAATTGAAACATCTTCATCTTCCCTAACCATCCACCGCCTCAACCCCATTATCTCTTCCATGCCTCTCTCTCCTTATCCCCCCCTCTCTCACACTCACACGTATATATTCTTCAAAAAAGTTTGGCCACCGCAATGGAGAATCGATGAGTTCGATTTCAAAAATTATTGCAAAACAAGGCTTCAAAGTTTATGTAAGTCTTCTGGCTCTAATTCTTCAAATGAGTTTCTTCTTAATAATTCATAATTATGCTAATTACAGGTGTGTTGGTATGATGAAAAAACAAACGAAGTTTGGGGTTTTCTGTAATTAAGATGATTTTATTTTGTGAGTAGCGGTTTAAATCAATGTTGAACCGCTTTTTGATTTGATGTTTTGTTGGTTTAGAAGATCTATTAATAATCAGTTTCAGGTTTGGATTATTGCTCGGACAATTTGCCTGTCACTGCACCACTCGATTTCAAAAATTATTGCAAAACAAGGGTTCAAAGTTTATGTAAGTCTTTTGGCTCTAATTCTTCAAATGAGTTTCTTCTTAATAATTCATAATTATGCTAATTACAGGTGTGTTGGTATGAAAAAACAAACGAAGTTTGG